>PVIR01019556.1:0-31807 GCA_004026965.1 Petromus typicus
AATGATTCAAACTTATCATTTTTATGGCAGAGTAGTACTCCATTCTGTAGAAGAACCACAGCTTTTTTATCCAGTCTCCAGTTGATGGACACTTGGGTTGTTTCCAAGATGTAGCAATCACAAACTGGGCTGCTATAAACATGGGTGCACATATGTCACTGTGATATGAGTCTTTTAATTCTTGTGTGTATATACCTAGTAGAGCAATGGCCGGGTCAAATGGAACCTCCAGTGCTAGCTTTTTGAGGAATCTCCAAACTGATCTCCACAGGGATTGTACGAGTCTACAGTCCCACCAACAGTGGAGAAGTGTCCTTTCTTTTATCACAATGTTTTAATAGGCTTGAAACTACTTCTTCTCTGATAGAATTCAGCAGTGAAAACATCTATAAAATTTACATATTTTCCCTTTGTAAGAAAGTGTGTCACTAACAGTTGGGAGAAATTTAATGTAGTCTGATCCAAGACTAATCTGATTGTCTTAAGTGTTGATTTTTGACACTATGTGTGATTAAAGAATGTATTTATTTTATGTATCAAATTTATTAGCATCGAGATTTTATAATTATCTTCTTTCAAATTCTAATATAGTAAGTTAAATATATTTAACTATCATTTTAAAATTGTTATCAGTATTAGCCAAATCTGTTATTGTGTTTGTTTTCCAAAACTTTTTCTAATTTCCAGCTAATATTTTTCAAATACTTTTCCAAATAATTAATTTGAATCTAATTTCACTTTTGTTAGATATTATTTAGACATTGTTCATTGTTTACTCTTCAAATTTGGTCATTTCTATTAAATTGTCCTTAATTTTAATTATTTTTTGTAGTTTGCAATTTTTTCTTGTGCTAATGTAATACATTTTTATGTTCTATTTTGCTTTATTCTGGACTTCTTGCCTTTGAAATATGGTCCTTATTTCTAAGGCACACCTCTACTGTGGGGCAAATTAATGACTGTTGGCCAGGATCCCAGTTTCCCTCAGCACTGCATAGCCATCACTGTGTCTGTGCCATTGGTAGTACAAACAAGAGACCCTCTGTTAATCTAGAGATGTTTAACACCATAAACCCACAGATCAATCTTGCACATAAATTCATAACAACCTCCATATGTACCCCATTTTTCACATCTATCTATTTCCTTTGGGTTTCCCCTCCAGTTATATCTTGAGGATTTCTCTTGGTTCATGCTTTATGTTTTGAGCTTTTCTCTTGCTCCTTGTGCCTTCTTCTGAAAAGTACTTCTAAGCAGAAATATAGATATGTGGACTTTCACTTAAATATTCCTTGTATCAAAGATTATGCTCTTCTTTTTCATTGTCAAAGATTTTTATGGCTTATTTTGAGAAAGTAATGCAAATCACTGTATTGCTGCTGTATTTAGACTGAAATTTTATTAGATACTTTGATTAATACTACTTGAGCATTAGATCTTATCTCACTGAAAACAATCTAGATACTGTAAATTACTTTATGTAAGTGATAAAGTGGCTTTCTTGTTGGTGTGTTTTAAATTTGTTGTTTAATATCTGATAATGTTACAAAATAGCCAGAAATAATTTCCGAACTTTGATTTTAATGTTATCTGTGATATGTTTCCTAATTTAAAGGAGAAACAAAATAGGTGTAACTTATGGTAAAATTAGTGGGGCAATTAAAGTTTTTTATCAGTCACTTCTTCCTCACTGGGCCAATTTTCCCAATCCTTACAACTCAAAATGCAAAGATATATATTTTTTTTCTCTGATTTTGCAGGATTCAGTCCATGGTTGTCTCTAAGACTGAAATGACATGGCCAAAGTTCATGACAGGATAGATGCTCAGTCACAACAGCCAAAATGCAAAGAGAGCAGGGAAGAAGGGAAGACCTGAGAATAAGAATACCTTCTAATTCTTGTGTGTGTATACCTAGCAGGGCAATAGCCAAGTCAAATGGGACCTCCAATGCTAGCTTTCTGAAGAATCTCCAAACTGATCTCCACAGGGGTTGTATAAGTCTACAGTCCCACCAACAATGGAGAAGGGTTTCTTCTTCTCCGCAACCTTGCCAATATTTGCTGTTGGCTGAATCTGAAATGGCAGCCATTCTATGTGGAGTGAGACGAAATCTCAGAGTTGTTTTCATCTGCATCTCTCGAATGACTAATGATGTTGAGCGTGGTTCCTATACAGCATAGAGTATTACTCTGCCATAAAAATGATAAGTTTGAATCATTTATACTAAATGGACATACCTTGAAGATATCCTCATAAGTTAAATAAATAGGTCACAGATAGGTACATATTGCATCTTTTCTCTGGTATGAGAAAAGAAAGATGTAAATGAGTCCTAGAATTGTATGTTATATGTTGTGAAATAGAAAATGCTCAAAGTAAAATAGGGTGAAGGGGGAAAAATAATGAGACTATAACAAAAAAGTAAGGAAACAAAATTTATGTATATGGGGAGGTGGTAGGGTGGGTAGGGCTCTGGGAACAAATGAAAATTAAGTTGTGTCTTATACTGGTACAAATCTCCATTATGGAGTGCAACCAGGATGCATATATGTAATGTACCAATAAAGATTTAAAAAATAAAAAGAATACCTTCTTTCAGACTACTCCCTTAGCAACTGCCCTTAAGCGAGTCCCTGCCTTCTTGAATCATCAAAGATTCTTTTAAGCTACTTGGAAACAATCAAAAGATAAGTTGAGCTAAAAGTTAAATACAAGTATTTACATTTTCATATGTTTAAGATTCTACAAACACCATTAACATATAAAAGATAGAAAAAATGTTAAACTAAGTATTGCATGAAAGTCTTTAATAAAATGATTTAAGATTCTACAAACACCTTTAACATATAAAAGATAGAAAAAATGTTAAACTTTAAGTATTGCATGAAAGTGTTTAATAAAACAATAAAGTGGAATGACTATGAATGCCTCAGTGAACTGTACTGAAACCAAAAGAATATTGGCCTCAACACCATAATGGATTCTGCAGTGCATCTCACTTTTAGGTCTAGAAAACATGAGAATCATGAGCTTTGCTGCTTAATTACACATAATTAAGATGAAGATTAGTAAATTAGTCACATGGGTTTTCAGATACACAGTCATTTTCATGAGAGAAAATAAGAATATTAAAATTTCAGCAAGTTAGATTATAAGTATTATATGTTGACATTTTGTTGAATAAATCAATATATGTCAAAATATGAAGTACTATAAGTATACTATTAGTGTACTATTAGTGTACTATAAGTATTATAAGTGTACTATTAGTGTATTATAAGTGTACTATAAGTGTACTATAAGTTTAAAATATAAGTGTACTATTTTTTCTCTGACAGAACCTTCTTGATACATATGCCTGAGATATGGATACTGTGCAAAATAAAGTCTGTGTGTAAGTTACCATAGAGTATTGGGGAAATATTGATGGTAAAATTACTATTAGAGTGAAGCAGATTACTGTATCCATCACTTCACAATTATAGTTTTTTAGAGATAAGTCCAGCTAAAAATACCTTAACAAAAACCCACAATCAAATGAATTTTATTATTGTAATTCCTCTTATAGACAGATCTCAAAGTTTGCTCATCTTACACTACTGCCATACTGTATCCTTTGCCCTACATCTGAACTACAGATAATTTTGAAGGGCAGTGTGCAAGTCCTGTTTTCAGCAGGGACACAGAAAAAAATATTGTTCAATTTGAGATCCAGGAAATATAGATTCTGATGAAACCAATATAGTGACCTTCAATCAACACTATCTTTGTTTTTCTGACTGATATTGTCAAAGCTGTTGTGAGTAATAAAGGTGGAATGATCACACGGATGGATAAGAAATAGTAAGTTGTTAAAATAAATAACCATATGTTCCAGTTTTTGAAAAAGAAGTTGGCTTTTCAGATAAAATGGCGACAATCTTTGAGGAAGTCTGCCAGATCAGAGTGAGATAAGGAAGCAAGAATGAGGAGATAAAATAGGCTTTAAAAAGTTTGATAAAAATAGTGAGAAGATGACAAAAGGGAAAAGTAAGTGTACTGCATTATTGCACAATGTCACACCTTTTTCACCTGTACACACTGCAGAAGACAGTACGCTCATGCATAATTATAGAGACACTGGCTACTTCTGCTTCTAATGATTGTTATCTTTAAAATGAACAAATAAAATCTATTTCAGTTTCATTCTGTTTTTCATCTATCTTTTTAAACAAGCCTTTACAGAACCTGTTGGATTTCAGATTTATTTTTTATATCACCACATGTTTTAAAGAAAAAAAATCTTAATATGATATATGGCTAAGCTAAACTTTATCTTGTCTGCGAATACACAAGGCTGGTCCTTGAAAAATTCACAAGAGAAGAGACCTTCACTGAAGGTTAAGTGCGATCAAAGGAGAAAACTACTCCTCCCAAATAACAGTGACTGATAATCCTCAATTTCCTTTCTGGTGTGGAGTGTAAAAATTTTGATCCACCTCCCCCAGGAATACAGTGATTGCAAATTCCCTGGAGTAGGGGTCAAGACCTTAACTCACCTCTGGCAAAAATGTCTCCTGACTAAAAGTTTTTGTACACTTGCTATATGACTTATCTTTGGATTCTCATCTAGCCAGTATTACCTAAGCCACTAGACTTGCTGTAATCTTACTGGGGGGGGGGGGCATGGTTTGTCCATTTATGATTTCTGATTGTACTCATATTACCTAAGTGATGGTGCTTATAATATTACTGGTTGACTGTAATTTTGTCGTACTTTAAATTCACCTCACCTCATGGCCTTGTTCCATAAAAACCTCCTGGGAAATGAGATGAGGGGTCTCTCATTTTGGGGTCTCCCTTTTGTCTCTTATAGGCAGAATCTTTCTCAATAAAGTTTTACCTACTCTTAAACTCCTCTATTCCTAAAATTCACTCTTCAGTGTTAAAGAACACAAACTCTCATTTTAGGTATCTAGCAGGTGGGGAGCCAGACTTGCTCCCCTGTATCCTTAAGACTAGTGCATTGTTTGTTGATTCATGAATAAATTATTAAGCTGTTGAGAATTATTTTTAGTTCTTGGGGAAATGCATGATATTTTCAAAGATATTTATAATTTCAAAGACTTTAACATTTGGAGAATGTGGAATGAGTTTGATATTCTAATTAGGAACCTTCAAAAAACTAACATTATACCTATACAGCAAGACTATGAATTCTGTGTTTTTAGGATCATGAAAATTTGAACTGTGTAATTGTTTTAGTTTGCTTACTATGTTCTTTCAAGAATTTTGTACAAAAAGAAGAATGACTGAATGACTGAAACAATGAGAAGTTGACCAAAATGTGTAACTGAGCCTTTCCAAACTTTTGTCATTGCCAGAGCACACAATCTAGCTTATTAAATTGATTCCTTTCTTTCCTCTAAAAATATATAATTAAAGGTGAAAAAACTTGAAAATAAACTGCTGATGTGATTGAATTGTAAGGAATGCAATAATGAAAAATAAAATTTTAAGGGACTATAAGTCAAACAAACATTTCTATATTTGATGTACACTAATTAAATGTTCAGTGTTGAAATCTGGAAAAACTAGTTTAGGGCAAAGAATAATTATAAAAATCCCTAAGGAGAGAAGTATGTTCTCCATTTAAGATAAATTTACAAAGATATAAGCTGGTAGCAAAAGGATGAAGAGAAGTGATAGGAGGAAAAAAAATGGGCAAAACAGTTTTGTCATAAAGCCTGTAAGGTCCCTTGAGATGAGCAGGCAACCCTAACACTCAGGACTGTCGGTACTAGGTGGTCAGGTGAGCACAGCCATCAGGAGTGAGCACTTAGATTGTTGTAGGATCTGGGGTAATAATTTGTGTCTTTTTTATTTGTTTTTAATTGACTGGTATTAATATTTTTCATATTCTGATAATTTACTTATATGTGTTTTATAGAAAATTTTATTCCTATTAGATTGGATTTTTCAAAAGACTTCATAGAAAGTATCTCTTGAGATAGTTCTATAATGACCACAATCCCTTCACATTCTACTGAGTGAAATTAGCAGAAGAATGACATGATCCCAACATGCTTGGAAGGCATTATTTTGGCAACTGTGCAAAGGAGTGTAAAATGTTAGATCAAGATATATAATGAGAAGCTAGTTAGAAATCCAGTCACTTTGGTGTCAGTTTGCTATTTTTTCCCCATGTAGTAGGTGCAGAAGTGGAAGGAAATACCCAGATTCATGATCAATTTTTTATTTTGTTTTATTACTGATATCCTATCTATCCACCATTTAGGATGGGTTTTCATTATAAAACTGAAAGTGATTATTGGTTGATCACAAGAGTTTTGGCTTGGCCTATCAGGAAAATAGAGTTAAATCTGACATTTCCGACAAAAGAGAAGATGGCAAAGCCGTATGTTAAATAAGGGACCTGCAAATTCTATTCAAATTTCTTCCATTTTCTCTCCATGTAATTGGGTCTAAGTATCAAGTAGAAAATTGAGCTATGAAGATATGCTGGATTTGAAGGAAATGAGGAATTTGTAAAAGAATAGGAAAAATAAATGTGACATTAAAGACTCACATGACTTTAGTATTCAGGGATTTGCATGTTCAGCAGCACAAGCAGAAGTGTGAAAAATATGATGTGTATTTTACCATAGTTGGAGTTTTTCCCTCATGGAAAACAGAAAGCAAGCCATCAGGTAGTTTAGGAGAGATACTAAGAAACTAAATTGGCCAGGAATGAATTGAGGACATATGAAAGGTGAGTGACAAGAAAAAAATAACATATGATCAATGGATTGTCCATTACTTTAGAGAAAGTATTCCCTGAAGTAAATATTTTAGAGAATTTGAAAGAAGCCATCACTGTGAAAATGAAAGTTTCAAGTGCAGAACTGTGTATGTCACATATGGCCGTGTATGCTCTGCAAAGCACAGAAATGTTGGTAAGAAGTCATTGACTTAGAGAATATTAAATCCTAGGCATTAGAAAGATACCTTATTGTAATATTAAGTTAACCATTTAAAATATGATTAACATTAGAGAACTGTGTCAATAAACTGAGGGCAAAACAATTCTCTAAGTAATACGGACAATATAGATGACTTGTAAAAGATCATGTAGGGAAAGAAATAATTTGGTAGCTATAGCATAGACTGTGGCTTTAACTTTATGTTTTATTGTTTTAATAAAACACTCTATTTTGTGCCAGGCATGATTACATAGGAACTGCCCAGGAAAATGGAGTGAAGAGTGTAATGTACAGAGAGACGCTTCCTTTCATTAGTTTTACATAGCCTTGGGGAGACAACTAGGTGCAATGGATCAAAGTTAGAAGGCAAACATCAGCTCTGCATATTCAACATGTTAAACACAGGCTTAGTTTAGAAAAAAAATGAGCCACAAGAAACTGAATGTTCAAGCAAAGTCTGCATAACCATCTGCCAAGGATTCTGCAGACAAGATTACTTATTTCATCGGAGGTACCTCCTCCCTTCCAACATTTTACCCTGGAAACAGAAATACTAGGAAAATAATATAGATTATCAAATAAAGGTCCCCCCCTCTCTTTCCCTTCACTTTCTCTATCCTTCACTCCCCCATCCATCATTCCTTCCTACTTTTATTCAATTTATCAATTTCTTACCACTGTGCTAGTTGCAGTGAATAGAGTTATAAATACCTCCAGGGATTTTAGGGACTCTACTTCAAATAGAGAGACAGGAACTCAAAAACTGGATATGTAATCTTCAAATATGATCACAGTATGCAGAAAAGCACAGAAAGGAGGAAACAATGACAGCTTCACAGAGGAAAGAAATGCTAGAATTGATTGTTCTCATTAACATGAGAATTTTGATGGTCTGACAAAAGGGAGAGCAGATTTTGGAAGGAGGAAGAGCATTTGCATCAATTTGGAGGCACAAAAGCCAGACTCCAGGGAAATGTCACATCATCTTTGGTGGAGGATGTTCCCATCATGAGTAGAGGAAGAGGCGTGAGAGGTAGGAGGTGAGGTAGGGGCTGCAACCCTTTGCTCATGAAGATGGTTTCCTATACAGTGTACTCTGCCTTGGTTATTTATTGGTTGTTGCAGATCCTTCTTAAAAAGCAAATGTGGTAAAACATTTCTCCTTGTGACCATAAGGACAGCATAGCTATGCCCCAGTATTTCTCTTAAATTCTATCTGTACCTACCATTCCTTTTTGATAAAATCTTCCTATTATCATCAGATTTTTTTAAAGCATTATGACCTTTTTCTTGAGAGTCAAGAAACAGTTGTCTCACGCAGTACTTTTCATGGATTCACTATCTCCGTTCTCCTAACTTGACCTTGGAAACACAAATACAAATTCAACCTAATGGAAAACTTAACCTCAGTTTTCCAAAGTTCTCCCCCGTGTCACTGATAACTAGATTTAAATCTTCTACTTTTGCATTTCCTGATGTAACATGCTCTGCATCTTCTTTACAGCTACCACTGAACTGAAGGAGCAAGTGTTTGAAAAATGGGTGGTTTCATGGAATACGGTGACTGCACCATCACAGGATGCTCTTTCTTGCAATTGACTGAAGTTGAATGGATCAAATAGGAAAATACTGAAGCCTGAGCTCTCAGGGTTTGAA
Organism: Petromus typicus; assembly: GCA_004026965.1. Lineage (NCBI taxonomy): Eukaryota > Metazoa > Chordata > Mammalia > Rodentia > Petromuridae > Petromus > Petromus typicus. The sequence continues at coordinate 8,621 of PVIR01019556.1, forward strand.
CTGAAAGGATATTTTAGTAGTAGAGCCCAGGCCAGCCTTGAATTTATGGTGATGCTCATGATTCTGCCTCCCAAATGCTGGAATCAAATGCGTGTGCGACCATACTGGTGACTATTTGGGTGGATAAGGTGAGAGAAGGTTGGTACTGATAAGGGAAGGCTATATTATTCTGGCAGATTAAATAATGTCCTTTACTAGAAATATTAAAACTAAGACAACAAGTTTTGGGTTGAGGCCATCAGTCCAGTTATAGACAAGGTGATACTAGTCATGCATAAAAAAAATGTGTTTTCTGAAACTTCTAGTGCTTTCTATTTAATGTGGGACCTGACATCATAAAAATGGAATTGATGTACATAAGAGAAAAAAGTACAGTGTAAAGAAAGTAAGAATATTACTTTAGGGAGCCTCAGTCTAACAGTATATGTAAAGTATATGTATATGCAAATCTATAACTATAGCAAAAAGTATGTGTAAATATATAACTACGTCTGCTTCTGTCTATATGTGCCTCTGTGTCTATGTGTCACAGCTCAGTTATCGGACAAGGGGAGAAGATTTTTTACACTAAAGCTAAGGCAAAACAAAATGTTTGGAAGCAGATGATGAAAAATATCAAAGACAGCAAGGAGGTCAAGTAATACAGAGACTGGAAAGAGTTCATTAGTTTTCATCTCACACACATACTCACACACACTCATTTTATAGCTGCCCATTGCTGGAGGTTACATCCGAGGGGTAGGGCACATGATGGGGAGGTAAAAAGCGAAAAGTGCAGGTTCTTCCACAGAAAATTGTAAATGTGTTGAGAAACACAAGGGATAAAGAAATATTCAAGTAGTTGAGCAAGTGGGAAGTGTTGAAATGGAATTAGACAGAAATGCAGTGATATTCCAGGATAAGAATACATACTTGTTTTGCATGAGGAAACAATATCCCCTAAATAATTCAATTCTCTACACAAAGCAAAGTGCTTGCTCTAAAAATACCGGCGCGTTTCCTGCCAAATTCGGAGCGTTCAGTTTCCTCATGTCAGCGCTGAGTGCTCCAGCGATTGTTCCTTCATGTTTTAACCCGAATGTTAAGGTGATAAAGATGCTTTAATAAGCACTTAAAAGTATTTTGTGACTCAGAATGGGTGTTTAAATCTAAACGATATCTATTACTCTTTCAGCAACAACTGGTTGGGGATGATGAACAGAGAGATAAACATGGATCAGAGGTAGCTTTTACGATACTCTGTACCGCGGAGAGGCAGCGTTTCTGCTCCACTTCTACAGTAGACGATTAATCACTGCCAGTCACTTCCGTTCCAACTGCAGTCTAATTTGTAGACACGCCTTTCCTCACCTTCAACTAGTTACAATGTCACTCTATGTATTAAGTCATAAATATTTCATGTTGGAAATTTGTCAAGAGGAGAAAAAAGGCAATATGCACATACTTATTCCCTGAGGTGCATTCTCTAATAGCTAAAGTGTCTTACAATAAGGAAATTAAGTAAATTATAGTACATTAACTTGGTAGCATGTTACATTGCTTTTAAAATAATGCTGAAAAAATATGTGATATATAACCATAATAATCGAAAGTTCCGTTTGAAAGTGGACTACAGAATAACTTACTCATGGCTATTTATAGCATAAATAGTACATCCTTATAATATTTGTGAGATAATATATAGAGATGAAATTTGTGATTCAAATATTTAAGATGAAGTGTTTTTTGGTTAATAGGATATTTCACTTTCTTCAAAATTAACTAACAGTTTCTTAGTTAAAAATACTGTGTTTTTGGCATGGCTGCTATTCAGAACTTTTATTTATGACAACTCTAATAAACATATTTCTTGATTTTTGAAAGTGATATCATAAAGGCTGTGATGTTACTTTCAATGCATTATATTTATCAGTCAATCATGAAGCCTTCTCACATAAATTGCCTGTATTAGTCTTTCCCCTGCACTGTATGGGTGTTCTCTGTGATTCGTGAACCTAGTCGATTTCTGAGTGTTCCAGAAAACCACATTATGCCATTGGCTAGAAACAGTTCTTGACCAGGAAGTTCCCACTTTACAGATGGTTATTCAACTTGAGAGAGGATTGCTGGATTGCTCTGTATAATTTTCTATCATTGGAAATCAATTGTATTTTCACCCAAACAAAAGGTTCAAACACTTACTGTTAGAAACAAAGCACATTTGTTCCTTTGATCCAAATGGACTGAAAGTCATGAACACTTCTGCCGTTACTTATTAAAAAAAAATGTTTAATAGTCTTTAGGCTGCTTTTTTTGTGTGTGTGAAACAGGGTCTCACTTTGTACTTCAAGCTGGTCCTGAACTCAGCCTTTAATTCATCAATCCTACTGGCTCTGCCTCCTGAGTGCTGGAAATGCAGACATGAGCCACCATGCCCAGCACTGTGGTATGAGCTACTGATTGCTGGTGGACATGAGTCTCCATGCCCAGTATTGCTGTATGTGGTTTTCCTTTCCCTTGCACTTGCAAGACAGGTGCCAGAGCCACTGAGCTAAATTAGTGGCCTGGGCTAAATTATAGTAGACATTTGCTATAGCAAAGAGAAGTTGTGGAAATTTGAGAGCTAGTTGTAGTGACCTTGTTTGAAAGGGCTATTATACATCATGATGAGGTGGTATGAAATCATCGTTTAAATCTCTGTTTTGGAGCTCCTCTTTTTCGCATATCCTTACTAATCTGAAACACATTAAGTTACTAATGAATGTCTTTCTATATGCTAAAAGGCATTTGTTCTAACTTCAGCCACAGAGACTGGGCAAATATTTGGATAAATGAGTTAACATTATTTGACTTATCAAAAATATCCAAAAGAAAAGGCAGTGTCAGTGAAATAGAACAGTCATATCTGAGAGAAACTCAATGGTTTGTTACATCACTTATTTTCTTGACTGTTCATCTACTGTATTACTACATTTCCTGAGGAATAATATGAAATAAGTTTTATGATTCTCTTCTAGGACATAAATGTATATGAAGTCAACTAACTATGCTACTTTTAAAGTAATAAGACTTTAAATGTCATTTATCTCAATTCTTTATTTTTATAAATCAAGAAGTCAATATATAGAAATACAATATCATGTCTAGAAAGCTTTATATTCATAAATATAAAGCATGAGATTTCCAGTTCTCAGTCCAATCACTGCCTCTCCTCCTTTTCCTTACAGATTGTTTGATTTTAATGATGCTCTCTGCTGCTATTTTGCAATATGTTTTATGTGTCCAGAACCTATGTCTATATTTAAAAGAGTCCAAGTTGTGATTTCATATGTGTGTTCATTAGGAAGACTCTTCCATAGTTTTCTACAATATGTTTTAAAAATTCTTTCCTGTTCTGTAATTAGCTCACATGGTCCTTGATGATTTATGGCTTGATTTTCTAGGTAGGTATAAAATTTTAAATATATGCAGTGATTCTAAGGAAATGTGCTACATTTTTCCTTCAAAGTTGTTCTTAGTAGTTCATGTAAATAGTAGTTCTCTGTAAATAGCATGGCAAAAATCCTCAATTTGTAAACCATGCTCGAGTACAAGAGGTCACAGGTACAGTAACCTGGGCACTTCTAATTCTGAGTTTCTTGACTTTTGTGGGTTTGAATCATAACTTCAATGCTCCATTAATGCAGTGTGTGTTTTTTTATACTGAATGGCTTTATGTATTTTATTTTTTTATTTTGCACAAATGGACATTGTGTTGATTTCTGTGAATAACAAGGAAAGCTCAATATCACGACAAACCTTTCTTACTTCATGTTTTGTTTTGTAAATTTTTAAATCTAGCTAAGGCAAGATGAGTTTCATGTCAACAATGTTTATTTTAATTTTACAGAAAAGATCACAGAAAACATTTCTTACATTAATATGAAGATATGGATCCTCAAAACTAAGGTATTACAATTTGTTTTTCTATTTATGTAGCTTTTAAAAAATCTTTTTTTTCTCAATGATGCACATACTACTGTGCAGCTTTCTCACTTTGTGATAATTTTAAAATTTCTTTCTTTTTTTTTTAAGGTTTTTTGAGACAGGGTATTGTTTTGTAGTTCAAGCTGGCCTTGAACTCAGCCTCAAACTCACATCACAGTAATCCTCCTGCCTCTGCCTGCCGAGTGCTGGGATTACAGGTGTGAGCCACCATGTCTGGCACTGTGGTATGTGGTACTGATTGCTGCTGGGTGTGAATCTCCACATGTGGTATGTGGTTACTGGGGATCAAACCTGGGTCCTTGAGCTTGCAAGACAGGTGCCAGAACCACTGAGCTAAATCCCTGGCCCTAAAATTTCTTGATAATAATTTTGTATTTTTGTTGTAACCAATTTCTGTTAGTTTCTTAATCTGATTTTATTAATTAATTTTTCAGCCTATAAATTTTTTTTATTTACTTTAGTTGTTTATACCAAAATATGTCTCTCAAAAAAGTGAAGGGGCACATATCTATTCTAATTAAAATAGTGATAGTTCTTAAGCTGATTCTTACTGGGGAGAAATTAAGAAGGCAAGAAGGAATGATTTCATGATGTGAAGGCAGACGATGGACAAAGCCAGTTCTTGCTCACAGCTCTGAGCCAGGAAGCATAGTAAGAATGTCGTTCTAGTTCTTAAGAAGTGTTATTTTTATGCCATGTTGACAACTTTAAAATGACAACTTAAGCATATTTCTCATATATGCTACATGTTCTAGCACTCATGGTATGTTTAGGCTTAAGTATGTAAGTTATTAACATATTTAATTAATAGCAATAGATGGACCATTTGAAATCATTGCACATTTTATTAAAAAAAAACAAGAGAAAAATCAAACTAGATAAAACATTAATATTTCTCAAATAATTCCAGTTGGCCAAATATGGATGATCCCTAATATGCTGATATTTGCTTCTCACACCAGTACCCCCAGGACTATTCTCCTTTTCAATTATTAAATACAATACTCATTTTGGTAAAATATTCCAGGAGAGGGAAAAGTGTGAAATTCAAAACATGGGAAGAAAAAGTGCTATATTGGGCTGGAGGTTTAGCTCAGTGGTTCTGTGGCTGGTCTTGCAAGAGCCTGGGTTTGATCCCCGGTAATCACATACCATACTGGGCATGGAAACTCATGTCCAGCGGCAACCAGTACCACATACCACAGTGCCGGGCGTGGTGGCTCACTCCTGTAATCCCAGCACTCGGGAGGCAGAGGCAGGAGGATTGCTGTGATGTGAGTTTGAGCCTGAGCTCAAGGCCGGCCTGAACTACAAAAGTGAAACCCTGTCTCAACCCCCCACCCCCTCAAAAAAGTGCTATACTTAAAACAGAGACACTATTTGTCTAATAGAAATGTACACTAATACATTTTCAAGGTACATACAAGATACTGAGTTGAAGGATACTAGCTTTCAACTGTTCATTATTTATTTTATTAGTACATGTTGGCATTATATAATGTTTACATTTCTTGGATGGAATTAATACATGTACACAATAGATGTTTCTCCTGTTGTCATAACTTCCCATTTCCCCATCTCTCCAACCTTTACCATTAGAGAAAGATCTATCTCCCTGGTTCCCATGTTCTATCTTTAATTTATATTCAAAAGTTGCTGAAGTTTTGTCTAAGAGTTTTATTAGGAAATCCCTAATCAGCACAGTGCTGTAGATCATCAGCTCACTTTCTTGATTCTAAAGCACAGAAATTTTCTTTACCTTTTGCCTCTGTGCTGCTCTCATCTTTCTTAAGAAAGAATTCCACGTTACCCTGATGAGAGGAAACTATGACAGAAAGATTATTTAAAAGTAGGACTAGAAAAGATTAACTACTATTCATCACTTTTCCCTGAATCTTTTAAAACCCAGCACTAAGGAAAATATCTTTCAAATTTTAATTCATTTGAACTCTCCATGGCCTCAAAACAACTTGTAATGCCAGTACCAGATGTTTTTAAGAGCAATTTTGATTTACCAGTTGATGATTATGTCATAAGAGTTCAAGATCTGGTGCATTGGTACATAACTAAAACAGGACAGAATTAAAAAAAAAATGAGATAGAGGGACTACATTGATTCACTCTCAACCACTGTGTTGTTAGTTAAAGCTGAGTTCTCTCATGTAACATTTTGTATATCACTACTTTCTGGCACAAAAAGGATGTTGCCTTTTTAAAAGATAATCTTTCTTATGGGTAAAGTGCAATAATTTTTTATTTGACACAGCCAATCTCTTGTGGATACATTTTGAATCACTACCTTTTCTATGAATCTGTTCTTTGTATCTATTTTTGAGGGGTAAAAATTGAATAAAAATCAACTGCATTTAAGCCAAGATGCAGATTATCTGCCTACCTTCATCCTAGGAAATAACAAATAAGCATCTATGTCATTTCTTAGATGAGTTAAAACTCACAAATGTGACTTCACAGCAGTGAGAAGGCAGGGCAGCAGATAAGCCTGGAATCTAACGTGAGCCCTGCCCATTAGCCCACAGCAGGAACTCAGGAACCAGTACAGATGGGAAACACTACCTAAGGGATGGAGATTTGTCATACACAATTCATTAAGAAAGCCTGATAACATGATGACCTAGATGGGGTGTCCGAATCTTAACTCATGTGTTCAAATTATCACTCTTGGCAATAAACGGCTATTCAGCAATGAAGACGAACACTTGACATTTAACAAAGGCGGCCTGTGTTACAGAAGAAACAGGCACCTTGCCTCTTCTTCTGCGATTCTCTTACACACTGAATTTCTCTTATAGTCATTCTCTGAGGCTGTGGGAACCTTAAAAATTAATAGATCACAATAAGGTGCAGCCAAAGTTAAATTATGAATCAATATCTTGATGGGGGAAAAATGCCAAGAAGGGATTTTTGTGCCACTGGATGTAGATCTGATAGTTATAGCCAAGAACACTGTAGAAGTGAAGACCTCAACTCTTTGTGACTTATAACTTAGAATAAGAACATTTTAGGCAACAGAAAATAGTAAATCAGGGCTTTGCTCTGGAGAAATGTTTGCTAAAGTCTTTCTGTTAGACTTGTTCTGTGGAAGTTAGGGAGATGGGAGGTGTTGGCAGCCTCAGGAATTGGCAAGTCGTGGAAGGAACATAAGATGCCCTGGAAAGGGACATTGTGACCTTCTAGCTCCTCCTCCTCTGGTCTCCTTCAGTTTGTTGGCCGCCGTGGCATTAGCAGCTTCTTGCCTCACACGGTAGCTAAGGGATGTGAAACTAGACTCCGAGAATGGTGACACACCCTGGTCTGTGTACTACAATACATTGACTTATGTGATGAAATATATTTCTATGGTATGTGGATGGATCTGAGGAAACTTCTTCCAATGATTTTAAGTTCAGATGTCTTTGATTAACCAGCTTTATTCTTCATGCCTTTTCTTCATAATGTGCTCTTCTGTTATGTTTTAATTCTGTATGGTTCTTTGTAATTCCTAAACATTCTCTGGACAGAAAATATTCCCAAACCAGTGCTCAGATTTCTTTATGTAACAAAAAATTGTCAGTTTTATTTCCCATGGAAAGTAGAATGGAGAAATTGAAAAGGAAAAAAAAAAACAAAAACAAAAAAAACAAACCTTCAATGTGTATTTCAAGTAAAACGCAAAAAGTCTTACAGCTCTTATTAAAATATAAAACTATCTGTAATGAAAGGTCACATCATGGCTGCCGTGATGCCTGCTTCTTTTACAAGCACATTAATAATTTTGTTTTCATACTTTCATAAAGTAAGAAGACACCATCCTATTTTTCTTAACATGCATGAGAAAATCATAAAAGTACTATAGAATAGAATTAAGAAAAAATATAAAAGGTCGGGGAGTTAGCTCAGCGGTTCCGACGCCTGTCTTACAAGCGCAAGGACCTGGGTTCGATCCCCTGGTAACCACACACCATACTGGGCGGAGACTCACGCCTAACAGCAACCAGTACCACATACCACAGTGCCGGGCGTGGTGGCTCACGCCTGTAATCCCAGCACTCGGGAGGCAGAAAAAAAAAAAAAAAAAAGGAAGAAAAAATATAAAAGATGTCACATAAACCATCTCTCCTTCTATTTGCCACCCATTAAGTCGTAAGGAATAATTTCATGTCCTTCCAAGCCTTTGTTTTTGCCCATAAATTAGTCTGTCTTCTGCCATATTTTTCAGAGTGAGCCAATCCAGTTCTCGGGATCTCTTGCTAAATTATTTGATAAACTCATAGTTGGGAAGATGGGTTGAATCTAAGAAGGTGGTATCTACACAGTTAGTGGTCTTTAACATAATATATGATGCCTTTAGAAATAGCTGATATATCTTTCTCTCTAAAATAAGACTTAGGTCTGTAAAATGTGTGGGAAGGATTCCAAAGTTTGGTAAATTCTAAGAGTCATAAGCATTCCTATTGTTCAAAAATCATTATTTAGAAGAGCTACATTAACAAAATATTGAACTACTGCACATTTTCAAAGGCTTTTATGTAATTTTTACAATCAAGCAAACAGGTCAAATAGGTATAAATTTTTATATTAATTTTTCAGCACTGTTTATACTTGTGGTATGCTAACAAGTGTTTTAGGCCTCACATTTTCTTTATATAAGATTTCTTGTAAAAGTTTAAAGATTGTATTATTACCAGTGTCATTTTTAGTACTTTTTAGCTGTGATAATCTTCCCTTCATTTTACTAAAGTGAATTCCCTTCTTTCCATTTACAGATATTTACTTGTTTTGCTCTCAGGAAATATTATTTCATTAAAGCTTTATTTCCTGGTCCAATTTTTTCCATTCTTTATTAATATGTACCATCTGAAGGCTTCCTTCACCCTCTGTCATGTTTTCTCTGTATAATCTTACACATCTCTTTGAACTTTTCATCTCTTCTGAAAGGGTACTCTTGGCCTATGATTGTGTTTGCAACTGTGTAAATTTTGCTCTTGTAGAATTCTTCTACTATAAAATGCTATTCTTCTACTCTGAAGTAGATTTGTTATTTTTGTGGGTATTTGTGGATTATTTGAACAGATTTCTTATGCTGATTTTTTTATTAATTTCATGTATTTTATGATATGTTGTTTACTTATAGTAGTTCACCATTCAAAGAAGTCAACTATTCTTTTCACTGTATTAGTAAGGAATACACATAAAATTTTATCATATTTAACATTTCTAATTTCACAATGCTAATCATGTTCATATTGTGCATAAAAATCTGCAGACCAGTTTTCTTTTAAGAATCGGAAACCCTATATCATTAAACATTTCCTCCTTTGCATTCTTCTATCTCATGATCATCTCAATTTTGTTTTTGCTTTTTTTTTAATTTTAGTTTTTTTGTTTTATTTTATTTTGGTTTTTGAGACAGGGTTTCACTTTGTAGTTCAGGCTGGCCCTAAACTATGTAGCCTAGGCTAGCCTCTTACTCAGCAATTCTCTTACCTCTGCTTCCCAAGTTCTGAGGTTATAGGCAGGGGCCACCACTCCCACCATTGTGGTATGAGGTTATCAGGGATTGAACTCCAGACCTTGCACTTCCCAGGCCAATGCTACAAATCTAAATCCTTGATCTAAATCCTTGTCTCTCAATTTTGCTTTTTGCTTCTTTGAATTTGACTAGTTTAGTTACTACATATAAGCTGAGTCACGTTTATATCTTGCGTCAGTTTTATTTCATTAGTATAATGTCATAAGGTTATCTATAATGTAACATGTGTCAAATATTCTTCTCTCTCAGGTAGACAATATTCTATACTGTGTTGATTCATTTTATAGGCAATGGGTCACATTTTATTGATCCATTCATTGGTCTTTGGAGGTTTGAGCTGTCAACCTGTTGCCAATTTTAAATTATGCTTCTATAAACATGGCTGTGCAAATGTATGTAATGCTTTTAATATTTTGCACATATTCATAGGATTATGGAACCATCTAACTTTTCTGTTTTAAGTTTCAAAAAACCTTTCATTGTATTTTTCATACAGGTTGCAGTGCTTTATAATTCCATCAGCATGCAAAATGATTTAAATTTCTCTATTCTCTACCAGGTACTTATTACTGATTTTTAAAAATAGTATCAATCCTAATGGGTATGCAGTGGTATTTCACTGTAATTTTCATTTGCTTTTGTTTTATATTGCTCTTAGTGATATGTCCGTATGTGTCTTGGTCACGGTAAATCATCTTTAGTCCTTTTTTGTACCAGAAGTTGGACTCGGAACCTTGCACTTGTGAGGCAAGTACCAAACCACTGAGCTAAATCTCTGGTCTATGAAAAACCTTTACAGACTTCTAAACATTTACCAGTTTTGTAACTTGCATTTTATTTTTTTTATTTATTTTTATTTTTATTTTTATTTTTATTTATTTTTATTTTTTGAGACAGGGTCTCACTTTGTAGTTCAGGCTGGCCCTGAGCTCAGCCTCAAACTCACTTCATAGCAATCCTCCTGCCTCTGCCTCCCGAGTGCTGGGATGACAGGCGTGAGCCACGACGCCGGGCACTGTGGTATGTGGTGCTGATTGCTGCTGGGCGTGAGTCTCAACACCCAGTATTGTATGTGGTTACCAGGGAATCGAACCCAGGCCCTTGCGCTTGCAAGACAGGCGCCGGAACCACTGAGCTAAATCCCCGGCCCCTAACTTGGGTTTTTTTTTTTAACATTTTAATTAGCTATAGGCATTTTTCCTATACTCTAGACATTAGTTTATTGTAATTTTTAAAATACCTAAATATTTTCTCCCATTGAACTCATTTTTTTCTTTTTGTACAGAAATTATTTATTTAAAATTCTTTTTTTTTTCCTTTTTGATCCTTGTGCTATTGTTGTTGTATCCAAGAAAACATTGTCAAATTATGAATATTTGCTTTTTGGCTTTTTTCTAAGAGTACTGTAATTTTAAGTTTTATATTGATATATGTCTAAACTCAAAATGAATCCATTTTGATAAAAATTTTGTATAGTATAAGATTAGCATCAACTTCATTGGATGTGCATTTTCTCAACAATATTTGTGGGGAGATAATCATCTTCATGGAGAATGGTTTTGACACTAGCTGAATATAACTTGACATTATATGCTAATGTTGAATTTTTGTGCTCATTTTTCTCTCCATTCATCCATTGGCATCTCTTTATGCTACTTATGCACCAGTTTGATTACTAATCCTCTTATGGTACATTTTCAAGTTAGGAAATATGAATCCACCAATTTCACCCTTATTGTGAAAACTTTCTTTAGTTACTTTTGATGTTTCCAAATAGCATATGAATGATTCTAGTATAAAATGCTATTAAAATTTAAGTATATATAATATTAATAGTACATTGTATTATTAATATTATTTATATTATATTATCATCATGCATTATATTATTGATATTATTATACTAATATGATATATTATATATTCGTGCTATATATAATGTTAATATAATCATATCGTATATAATATTATATAATATTATTATATATTTGAAAATGCTGAGCATTTCAGGCCTTTTAAAAATATTTTTAAAGACCTTCTTTTGAAGTCTAAATTTTCTACTTTCTGTCATTTTAACCCTTGAGCACAATTAAATTACAAATTATTTTCATGTTGTTAAAAAAGCTGTGTGAATATTTTTGTGTGAAAATAAAATCAATTGCTTTTAAGATTTATAAATGGAAAGCATTTGGATAAATATATGTCGACAAGAGTACTGTTCATAGGAGTAATTATTGTGCCTATTCCCCCAAGTGACACTTTCTATTCTAAAAACCACAATATTATGAAATACACATGAATTACATCCCCACACTGGAAATGCCATAGGTAAACTGTAACTCATGATATAAACTGACCACTAATGTATACAGCTTGGTAAGTGGGCTATGTCCTGCAGGCATAAAAATATCTCTGATCCTGATAAAATATGGAGAAACACTGTTCTAATTAAATACCATGTAAACGGTCTAAATAATAGGAGAGTCTCTCTTTCATTTTCTGCTGTGTATAATTTTAATCATATTCAGTATACATTTTGTTTTCCAGTAATGGGAACTGAACTCAGGACCTTTCACTAGCCAGGCAGGCACTACACCACTAAATTATATCTCTGGCCCTATGTAGTATACTTAAAAAAAAATTATCTGCTTGAATATTCTGCACATACTCTTTATCTCTTGACACTGGTTATTTTGCATATGTAAATTGTTGCCTAGTTTTGAAGCTCTGTACCTATTTTTAACTAAGAAAAAAGTAGAATCAAATAAAAAAACACTGTGAAATCTCTATTTAATGTGCTATTTTTCTAAATATATATTTCACTAGCATATCTTTCAATAACTAATACTGTGATTTATTTATAGATTTGTGTATAAACAGCTATAAACTAACTCAGAAACTATTTACCAGGAAGCCATTGTTCTCCACATTCTTTGACTTCTGAAAATTGAATATTTTGTTTTATGTTTGCACTATTAGTGCCTGTTTGCAGCACATAATGTTTGCATTCCTCGTGTGGAGTCAGCCCAAACACATGGCACCCCCAGTTCTTTCCTGTTCATTCTCCCTCCCTGCTTCCTCCTCCTTCACCTCTTGGCTTGCTTTCCCTTTGAGAAAGATATATCTCTTTATTTATTATTGTCTGTCTTTTATATTACTCAATTTTTTTTACTCTGTATTTCTCACAAAAAGAAATCACATGATGTTTAAGCTTGTGTTTGAATTATTTCACTTAATATTACGGTCTCAAGGGATATTTTCTCCCATAAAAGACTTCAATTTGTCTGGATGGCATAGTAGTACTCCATGGAACTAAAAATTGTTAGACAATCCAAACAAATGATTAAACAGAAAATCTACAAGAAAAATGAATACACACTTCAAAGAAGAAGTACAAATGGCCAAGAAATACATAAAGAGATACTCAACAGCACTTGAATAAATACAAATTAGTACAACATATTTTACCCCTAAAAGAATAGTCATTATCAAGAAAACAAATACTAACAAATATTGGATAGACTGTAGTGTAACTTCCACTATTGGGAATATAAACTAGTACAACCACTGTGGAAGTCATCAAGCCAATTTCTCAAAAACTTGAACCTAAAATTCCATTTGACCCAGCTATTTTTCTTCTAAGTGTTTTCTGAAAGAACTAAAGATATTGTATTACAGTAATATATGCATGCCCATGCTTACAACAGCATAATTTATAATAGCTAAATTTTGGATGTAGTTTATATGTCCATGAACTGATGGATGGATAAAGAAAATGTGCTATTTACATCTAATTATAGATTTTTCACTAAGTTTTGTGTTCTGTATATATTCTAAATACGAGTCCTCTAACAGAGGAGTATCTGTCTAAATTTTTCCCATTCTGTAAGTTGTTTCTTCTCTCTATTAGTTATCTTATCTGTGATACAAAAGCTTTTTAAATTTCATGTAATATAACTGGTTATTCTTAATGCTAATTTTTGTGTAAAATGGGTTCTTTTCAGAAATACAGTGTATATGCCTAGATCTTCAATAATTTTGCCTATTTTACTTCCTGCCAAATTAAGTGCATTTGTTTTAATATTTAGATATGTGACCCAAAGACAAAGGACAAGGTCCTCCTATACATATTTTCTTCAAGTTTTCTGTTAACATAAATTGAATGTTTTCAGTCTTTTAATGGATCTACTGACATGTCATTTCCTTTTGTCTTTTACATTTATTGATTTTCATTTGTGAACCATCCAGCATCCCTGTTATAAAGCCTACTTGGTCATAAAGTATGAATTTCAAATAATTTATTGTATTTTGTTTGCCAGCATCTGATTGAGAATATTTGTATCAGTGGTTACAAAAGAGTTTTTCATGTAGTTTATCTTCTTAGTTCAATCCTTTTAATAATTTTGGAATCAAGGTAATACTAGCTTTGAGTAGTGATTGTAACAATGTTCCTTCTATTTTTACTTCATTAAAAATTTTGAGGAGTATTGACATTAAACTGTCTTGCTGTAATTGCTAAACTGTCAATCTCATCAAGTTCTGGGTTTTTTATTAAATGCTCAAATAGTCACAACTGCCTGTTTTTCATTGCGTTATTGGATGATGCCAATTTTTTATATTTTTCACAATTAAATTTTGATAATTTATGTAAATATAGAATTTTAAATATTATTTTTCTGGATTCTTCATTTTATCAGAGTAGTCTTTTTTAAAAAATTATCTTCATTGATGCGCTATGAATACACATCATAATCGCATTCAATATTAAGAGTTTGTACCAGAATATGACATGACTCGATTTTCATTTTTTCCCTTTTTCCCCTCTCCCTGCATCCCTCACTCCCTATATAAACAATCTTTGTTTTTTTTTTTCTGTATTATTACCACACATTTCCCCTCATTATTTTCCCTTATACTCTTTCCTTTTAAATATTTTCTACTTCACAATATCAACTATACATATCACAACTCAATTACAACTTCATTTTCTCATACCAGAGAAAAATATGATAATTACACATCTGTAATCTGTTTATTTCGCTTATGAGGATGTCTTCAAGGTACATCTATTTGAGTATGAATGACACAATCTTATCATTTTTAGTTGCAGAGTAATACTCCATTCTATAAAAAGAACCACATCTTCTTTATCCAGTCTCCAGTTGACGGACATTTGGGTTGTTTCCAAGACTTAGCAATCACAAACTGAGCTTCTATAAACATGGGTGCACATATGTCACTGTGAAATTACTCTTTTAATTCCTTTGTGTATATGCCTAGCAGAGGAATGGTCGAGTCAAATGGGACTTCCGATCCTAGTTTTTTTAGGAATTTCCATAGCTGATCTCCGCAGAGGTTGTATGAGTCTACATTCCTACCAGCAGTGGAGAAGGGTTCCCTTTTCTCTGCAGCCTCATCAACATTTGTTGCTGGCTAATTCTGACATGGCAGCTATTCTTTGTGGAGTTAGATGAAATCTCAGTGTTTCTTTTTGAAGTAATATATATTCTGTATTTCTAGTGTGTCTGTTGTGATTTCTCCCTGGTTATTGGCACTTACAATGATATGTGTCTTTCCTCTTCTTGGGAAGATTGGCTAAGGGTTTGCATGTTTTGTTTGTTTGTTTGTTCCTTTGTTTGTTTTTGAGACAGGGTCTTGCTTTTGTAGTTTAGGCGGGACCTGAGCTCAGCCTTGAACTCACAGCAATCCTCCTGCCTCTGTCTCCTGAGTCCTGGAATTACAGGCATGAGCCACCATGCCCACACTGTGGAATGTGGTTCTGATTGCTGGTGAGTGTGAGTCAACTCAGGTAGCATTGTTATAAGCAGTTACCAGGGATGGAAACCCAATCCTTGTGCTTACAAGGAAGAGGAAGGTGCCAGAACTACTGAGCTAAATCCCTGGCCATGTTTTGTTTTGGGTTTTTGTTTGTTTGTTCCTTAAGAACCAACTTTTTGATTATTTGAATTTTGTGATTTTTTTTTTCTTTTTAGGTTTTTTGAGACAGGGTCTCGCTTTGTGGTTCAGGCTGGCCCTGAGCTCAGCCTCAAACTCACATCACAATCCTCCTGCCTCTGCCTCCCGAGTGCTGGGATTACAGGCGTGAGCCACCACGCCCGGCACTGTGGTATGTGGTACTGGTTGCTGCTGGGTGTGGGTCTCCGCACCCAGTATTGTTATGTGGTTACCGCGGAATGGAACGCGGGTCCTTGCGCTTGCAAGACAGGCGCCGGAACCACTGAGCTAACTCCCCAGACCGATTGATTTTTTTTTTTTTTTTAAGTCTCCAGTTTACTGATTTTTGTTCTCATAAGATATTCTTTTGTACTAGCTTAGAGTTTGGGTTGTTCTTGATTTTCTAGGATCTTCAGGTGCATCTTTAGGTTCTTTAGGCTCATTATGTATCTTCAAGGTCACCAGAGAGAATATGCAGCTCTTGAAGGACACCAAGGAACAGGTTGGCAGCACTGGCCCCAAGAAAAGCCCATAGTTATTTTCAGTTGCAAAAACAACATGGAAAGGATCTGAAAATGCTCAAATTGACCCTGTCTGTGTGACAGGCTGGGGTTGGAGAAGGATTCCAGTCCAGTGCCCACCATATGTGACAGTGATTAATCAGGATCCAGTTTAGGAACTGAATATTTGTCAAAGGTTGAGATATGGAACAAGTGGAGTAAATACACTTCGGTGTTTCCTGGCCATGTTACTTGACGTAATGTGTGAGAGAGCCCCAGGAGACAATGCAGATATGGAAAGAGACAGAAACCATGAAAAGTCTAGGCCTTCAACATGGCATTCCTCCTACTTTGTTGGACAATCACCTGGTCATGCTCTATTTTGGGAAGGAGCTGCATCTCAAAGTGCTTACCTTAAATCCAGTCCACTGCTCAAACCCTCCTTCCTCTGCCTACAGGCAGCACAGAATCAGCAGTCTATCGCTTTCTCTTTTTTCCAGAGAGATCATTGATACACCTCAGCCTGGGTTGCCCCAGTCTGGTATGTACAGACAGAGAGGCTTGTGGGTCTGAGTGGGAATCTCCAAAACCCAAAGATGTTGGGGCTAGATGGAGAAAGCAGGTACTTGGGGTGCACAGAGGGACCCACAGTTTAAGTGAGCACATACTGGGATAGAGGCAACTGACTGAACATCCCCGCAGAAAAGAGAGGGCAGGATGCATCACTCACACATAAAAACCTGAAACCTGAGTGTAGAAACAAAAAGATTTTATCTAATGATTCATTATTCCCCCACTAAAAATATATTGAAGAAGGCTTTATCAGCTAAGCTCATAAACAGTAGGGAAAAAAATAATACTTAAATATTTTTCTAAAAATTTAAAAAATGTTTATGATTATATTCAGTGAAGACCAAGATTTTGATCTCAATTTCCCTTTTCAGGGCAAAATCTCCAGATGACAAACATTTTTCCAAATGCATCATTTCTCTGATCTTGTTGGTGGATCCTGTCTTTTTTTCACACAATTCATTGAAAACAAACAAAAAATCTATTTGCCTGCAAGTTAGTTTTCCATTTATTATGCACTTGATTACTTTTAAAAAATTTATTTATTCATGCATTTTGTACATACAATTTATGACTATATTGAGGGGTTGTGCCAGTATGTGACACATAATGATCGTCATTCTGCTGTCCACCTATGTCCTCCTTACAGCTCCCTGTCCCCAATATACATAAGCTTTGTTTCCTTTAACCATAAATATTTTTCTTTCCCTTCTTTACTATCCCTTATCCATCCTTTCCCCTTTGAACATTTTCTTCCTATTTCACAATACCTATCATACATTTTAGAAGTTATTATTTTAAAAACATATCTAGCAGATCTACACTCTTCTCTTTAAAATAAATCTTTAGACTTCAATATCTGCTTCATTTTTCTATATTTACCTGAGGATTTTTTTTTTAGGACATTATTAGTTCTGTAATGAATTTTTCCATAGTCAACTGCTTCTGCAATGGCTGTCAGAAACCTGGGTACCAAGAAACAGTTTATTATTGAAGGGGTTTAAGATTTGTCTTCTACATATGCATACAGGGAACCTGGTCTTTTTCTTTTAGCCTTATTTAAAAAATTAACATTGATTATTAAATATAAATTTCAGATCACTTTTTATAAATTTTAAATTGTTAGCATATTTAGGTTTGTGACAACAGTAATATTAGATCCCAACTATTAGTAATTAAATTTCTTTATGTTCTGTCTCTTATATTACAAAGTATGTCTTTAAAATACATGTAATGTAACTCAAAATTATAATTCCTCAATTTTTATGTTAGAAATATTTTACATCTTAATGATTGAAAGCTTTATTATCCTACTCTGTTTTCTATATTAAAAGTTTCACACAATAAATGCACTATGATTTTGATGGTCTTAGAATTTTATCAAATTGGAAAATAAGTGAATAAACTCTGGATAAAAATAGATCAAAATATGTATTCTGAACAGATAATAATAAAATCTAATAATATCATTTTAGCTTTGAAATACAAAATTGTGTTCATGAATCTCCACACATGCCTGAATTCCCATCATTTTGGAAGCTGAAGCAGGAGGGCGACAACTTTGAAAGCATTCTGGGCAACTTTAATGACCTAGCAAGAACCTGTCCGATATTGAAATGTAAAAAAATTAGCAAAAGGCTGTGAACATAATTTTGTGTTATGTTCAATTTTGCCCTACGTTCAATTTGCAGTAATTAACACACACACACACACACACACACACACACACACACACACCCCATACATTCACACAAAATGAACATGGTTCATAAAAGGTACCATTTATAGTGCTGCTTGTAATAAAATAGTTTTAGTTAATATTATCAAGTACATATTAATCAACCTCACTGCATAGAGACTTAAATTTAATTTATACATCATACACACTTGTAGATAATTCATTTACCTAAATCCAGTTGTCCTTTGAAAACATGAATTAAAACAATGTGTTTAAAATATGCTTAATTTTCTATTCATTATCTTAAACCTATTTAACAATATGTTAATCAAAATTATCATTTCTAATTCAATGAGAGACTAAGGAAAGAAGAAAACAGAAAAAAAGTTATAAGGTTAATGTATTTAAATGCATAATTTCATTTAACAATTTAAAAATGGTTTTGAAATTTACATTTTAATAAGCACTTAAGACATTTTCATGTATGGGTTATTGTCACCCCTACTTTCCAAATTCTGACTTGCAACTTAGAGAAAGAAAATTTTGACAAATGTGCAATTGTTAGACCAGTTACTAAGCGTCATGCTTTGCTTCCCAAATAACTGTTATAGACCTTAATCTAATAGGTGGTTCATACAGTATTTCCAGAATACATTCTGTACAGTTTTTCTCTTCTTAGATCTTTTACTAACAACTGATCATCACTCACCTCTTATTTTTCTTTAACCCTAGAGCTGCAACTTCATTACAACTTTCAAGCTCATTGTGGCTTCCTCAGACTATTGAATTAAGTATCAACACATTTCTTGCTTTCTGTTCCAATTGAGATGCACAATGGTGCCAGATTAATTTTCTAAAGTCACCAAAATCATGTTACATTTCGCATAAAATCTCTTAAGGAGTCTTCATTACATGCCAAATAAAATTACCTTTGTTTTCTTATGTGAAGTTCCCAATTATTTGCCCCCAAGCTGACTTTTCCAATCTTATCTAATCTTATTTTCTGCTACAGAATCTCTCTGTTTTATTTTGCTTTCAACTACAAACCAATTAAACTGTTCACCATACACTTCTGAAGTTACTTCCCTAGTCAATTTTATGTTTATGGAGGCCCAGGGTCAAAACAATTCCCAATTTACACAACTGTGGGCACTTTCTAAAGCTACATGATAATGAGTTTTCTTTCTTCATTAACTTTATATTTAAAATTATGTTAAATAATGACTTACATACCTCTAATTTTCTTCTAAAGTATGCATTCTATGAGCCTATTTCATAGAATTTGATGAACTCTGCTTCAAGTATATTCATTTTCAAAACCTATTCAAATCTATCTATATGATAGAGACTAATATTTATCAATGAAATACCAAAACAAAATCTGGATTTACTGGCTTTGTGTTTGCTACTTTTGAATCAGTGTCCAACTTCAGTATGTTTTATTACATCAGAGAATATATGTGTTCATTTATTGGATTAAATATTTAATATATACTGATATATAATTTATTTTGTATGATATATAGATTTATTAATATTGGACATTTTACAATGTCCAATATTCTTTTATGTTATCATCATGAATATATATATATATATATATATATATATATATATATATATATATAGTTACAAGAAGGAATTCCAAATCAAATCATGCTGTCAATTCCTACTTCTTATTTGAAGTTCTGTGGTGTTTAAAAATCATTTTACAGGGCCTGAGATGTAGCTCAGTAGCACAGCCCCTGCCTGGCTGGTGTAATGCCCTGAGTTTGATTCTTAGTCAAAAAAAAAAAAATTAATAATAGTAATCTTTTTACATGACTCACCACAAACTTTATGTGTCACCTCTTTTATTCTCTTACTTTACAAAAGCTATCAGTCAAGTTTACTAGTGTTAGATTCTATCGGACAAAAATATATTTTAAGAAAAAAATTTATTGTTACAGTCTTTAAATGCCAAGGAAATTCCTATCAATAACTTGTATAATGTCCACAAATAGAGTTATCTAAGATTATTACATTTCTTTGAAAAATTTGACAAGCAAATGATTCTATCTTAAAAATAATATTTATCCATAAATTTAATACTAGCATTTATGTATTAAATAATTCATCAAAATATTTTTTCAAACAATATTAAATATATTTGTGAAAAATATTCATAGAAAATTATGTCTATAGGTAATTATGAATAATCCATCATATAATTGTAATATAAAATGAGATATCTTTCCTTTATCAAATGGTAGTGGGGAATCAAACTCAGAACTCTGGGCTTGCAAGGCAGGCGCAGAGATACTGAGCTCAATCCCCAGCCATAAACGGAACTTCAATCTACTACTGTAAAATGAATATTTGAATGAAATAAGTACAAATTTTATATTAATAAGTGATTTTTAGAGATTTTTCAGGATTTGAAATAGTGGAATTTATATATGTGTTTATACATACATTAGATTTTACTATCAGCAATGGAACAAAAGTTTCCTGTCCTATGAGATGGAGCCATAGCTCCGTGGGAGATAGAGTCAAAGTACACCAGGAGGAAGAGCTGGACTTGGTGTCCAAAATGAGAACAAAACTGCTAATGTGGTTTTTTCCCTCTGATATTCCCTGAAGTGTAATGTATAGGTGATGGAAATGTTTGGATCTTCTTGAAAATTTATGAAACATTATTTGCAAATGAATTGCAAATGAATTTTGAACTAAAATTTTTTGTTCTATGTAAGATCATCACTATAAACTTTTACTATATCATTCTTGGAATATTCTATTTTGTATATATTTTGTTGTATATATAGGATTAACACAATTAAAATAAATTATTATTGTAAGCTTGGAATCAATTATCTTAAATATTAGGTCTAAGAGAAATGTAAGTATTTAAGACTCAGACAGCATAAAGGAGATGAAATAAAATGTGCAAAGGAATAAAATAAATTTTCCTCTATTTTTATTACAATTTTGTTGAAATAAATATTTTTTAACCTAGTGTGACTCTGACTTTTTTCACTTTTAATAAAGTTATTACTCAGTTATAGGTAGATGATCTCTAGGTAGTTAATTGCACCAGTTTGGAGTTTTTAAATGCAGTTCCTTTATATAGAGATGGTATAAAAAGATGTGTATCTAGAAATTATATGCAGATAAGGAGGTGCAAGGAGAAAGTGTTTCATGAAATTCTCTCTTTTTTTGGAAGTATACTACTTCCTTCCAATAATAGTAATGATAATAATAATAATAATAATAATAAACTTGAGCATCTACAAATACTTGAAAATTCATAGAAAACCAGAAAAAATTGGCAATGCTGTAAAATACTAGATTACTGGTAAGAAACAGTAAATATGATTGGTCTTTTGTAGCTATATCTGGGATATAAAAAGGACAGTGCCCAAAATTATTTAGAAAAGTATGGCATATTTTATTTTATGTTTGAATCTGGAACACAGTCCATAGGCTTACCCAATGAAAGCTGTTTCAAATAAAATTGTTCTTATTTAGGTTGTTGGTATGGTTATATAACATCAGGGCATGAGGGAGTTAACACCAATGATGATTAAATTCACTCATGAGTGCATAATTTGATGACATAATTTGATGCAGAAAATGTCATATGATTCATTATTATCATTAAGTAGAACAATAAAGACAAAGAAAATTGCAGGCTTCAAAGTGGGAGGAACTCAAATTCTGGAGGTTCTACAGCTGTTTCTGATGATAAGTGTGTTTTGTTTTAATGAAGTATCAGGTGTAGCAATAAAGCTATGTGCAGAAAGATATCTAAAGACAAGGGAACATGTGCAGCGCTATTTCTTCAAGAAACAAATAGGAGCCATTTCTTCCATCCCAAGACTGTAGGTCTAGGCCTCACGTTAGAAGGGTTCAGGCATTCACTGACTAATCATGAGGGAGTCTGGAGAACTGCATCTACTATTATGTGCATTTAACTGGTGAGGAAATAAGATGATAAAAGCAAAAGCACTTTATCAAGGCAGCACTATAAACAGGTGGAGAAACATGATTGGAATCCAGCTTGTCACTTTAATTCTTTTGACCCACATTTTAAAAAAAACAATAAATAAATAAAGCTAATTTTAGATATTCAGATGACATTCCTGAAAGTTAAGAGAGTCAAGTAGACCAGAATCACTGCGCTGTGACTCTATGAGGTAATGCTCTTTATAGTAACTACTTTCTGATTTTCAAAAGAGGAGAAAGTCTTCTCTAACTGGACATGGAAATTTTCTCTCCTTTTAAAACAGATTATTTTCCTTCAAATGACCATAAAGTGGCCTTGAGTCCGCTTTAGAACAACTCACTTTAAAGAATATTTTGAGATATCCTTTATACCAAGCTGCAGTATGAAGTTATATTTGTATAACATATAGGGCTAGGATGAGTAGCTTAAACCCTTATCATAAATTTAATAAATGTACATATAAGACTGTGCTATTTAAAAATGTGTTATTCTTTTCAAGAACAGTTTATGAAAACAGTTTCAGCAAAACCCAAATGATGTAATAATAGTCATATGCCAGTAGGGATACAGATTTCCATGAGAGTCATAATTCTCAAAGATATGAACTGGTTGGATTACCTTTTCTACTTCTCTCTTTAACTAGCTTTGGCATGAGTGCAGTAGACTACTGTGTTTCTATATTTAGCCTGAAGCAGAATGAATTTCACTGAAATGTGAAGTAATTTTAAATATATTTTGTATAAAAAATGCTGAATTTTAGGTTTTTTTTTTTTTTTTTTTTTTTTGGAGACAGGGTCTCACCTTGTGGTTCAGGCTGGCCCTCAGCTCAGCCTCAAACTCACATCACAATCCTCCTGCCTCTGCCTCCCGAGTGCTGGGATGACAGGCGTGAGCCACCACGCCCGGCACTGTGGTATGTGGTACTGGTTGCTGCTGGGGTGAGTCTCCACACCCAGTATTGTTATGTGGTTACCGGGGAATCGAACCCGGGTCCTTGCGCTTG
>PVIR01019557.1:0-31829 GCA_004026965.1 Petromus typicus
CACCACGCCCGGCACTGTGGTATGTGGTACTGGTTGCTGCTGGGTGTGGGTCTCCACACCCAGTATTGTTATGTGGTTACCAGGGAATCAAACCCGGGCCCTTGCGCTTGCAAGATAGGCGCCGGAACCACTGAGCTATCTCCCCGGCCCCAAATATAGCTTGAATTTTGAAGCTGTTTTTATTCTCAGGGAATTTCAGAGAAAGTGGTCAGAGCAAACAAAGCAGTGCTGCTTCTCCTTTGGAATTTTCTAGGTATTTAGAAGGCTTCTCACCTTCAGAGGTAGATTCTTTGGTCAAGTAAGATACAAAGCCCTGCCCTGTGCCTGAGGCCAAAAGGCTCAGAAGGGACACCGTTGTGGAGGTTTGAAGTCTACTCAAATGGCTTCTTCTGTATTTGCTCTTCTGGGGACCAGTCCTTTAGGGCTTTCTCCTGACACGTCTCTAAATCCTCTGAGACGATGTTTCCCTTTGAATCTTAGCTACCCATGTAGGTTAGATATTTTTTCTCTCTCATGACTTGTGTAGACATTTTTCTCCATTGATTTGATAAGAAAGTGTGAATTTGAAAGAAGGAAGATAATGTGGTCAAACTCTCCAAAGAACTTGAGTCCCAAAGACAGTGAGGTTGATGTGATCAGAGGTTAAGTGGTATTAATGTCCAATGGAGTAATGGAAGTCATGGAGAAGATGATTTTATCCCCACTAGGTCAAGGATATAAAGGCTCGGTTTGAAAAAGATCAAATGAACATCAAGAACCCGAGTAGGTATCTGAGAGGAAAGTGGAAAAGAAACAGTCGAGTCCATTTTCCTATTTAATAAACATTGATGAAGTACCAGCTATGTAGTTGATCACTATTACTCATAGAGGTGACAATTAATTCATTTTTATTCCCTTTTTAGCTAATACTAGTATAGGAGAACTTAAAATAGGTAGAGGATTTATTTCTTATCTTTACCAAAGTCTGTCAAAATGTTAGCTTATTTGACCCTATTAACAAGAAGGCAAGAGAAGTTTTCTGCTCTTGTTTTAAAAATAATAAAATTGTGATTCCTCGAGGTGCAATTGTGTAGATCCAAAAATTCTAATCCCAATATACAAATTCCAACTTCAATGTCAATGATATTTCTACTTTGCTCTGGGAATTCCCAGGATAAATGAAATCTTGCTTGGTATTATCAATTGTATTCTAGATATCTGCTCAAAGTCTGATGCAGCCAGAGATGGGGATTTTCAAAGCTAAATTGATCTAGAGTGTGTGATACTGAGACTAGGGTGTGTGTCTCTTAAATTAGACCACTGAGTGAAATTAGCACAGTTCTGGGTGTGGATAATTGGAAGGTCCACCATGGGTGTGGGTGGCACCACCAAAAAGGCTTGTAGCCTAGATGGGATAAAGGGGAAAGGTAGGATTGTTCCACTGCTACTGCTTGCTACTTTACTACCCCTTGCTTGCCACTCCATGGGCTATTTTTCCTCTGTCATGCCTCTTTTCCATGCTGCACTGCCTTGAAATCTACAGATTATAGACTGAAATCTCTATAAACTGTGACCTGAAATAAATTTTTCCATCTTTAACTTATGGGTATTGAGTACTTTTTCTCAGTACAAAGAAATGTAACCAAGACACTTAGGAACATTCAGAATGTCAAAGGAGAAGTTTATACCTTCCCAGTTGGTAAATATTGAAGATATGTGTGAATCTCATTCATTGATCATATGCTCCTGTAAGAAAAGTAATGAAATAGAAATCACCACATTATCTTATTCAATAAAGCTTATGAAGGCTCTTCTAAGTGGCAGGCATGGTGCTAAGTACTTTTTTTCCAGTGATGCAATAAGTACAAGGTACAATGGAACCCACACCACAATTTCACTTAGGTAAGAGTGTGACAGCACTTGCCATGTTCATGGATGCATGTGAAATTCAGTGTAGATATGAGAGTGGATTCTTAGTTACTGAGAAGGAAGATAATATTGGGCAAGTTCATGGGGTTAAACAAACAAATACAAGTAAAATGATACTCAGACTGATGCTGAGGCTAAACTACAACTTGAGATCATCGAACAAAGTGCCATCCAGTTGGCTAACCTCTGAAGTCCAGAGAAGCCACAGAATCTCTCTGCCTTTGAGGAATTCATAGGCTTCTGGGTGGAAATTGACAAATCCAGAAATACTTGCAGTATGTGACATCATCCTCAGGCTCAGAGTCCCATATTTTAAGCAAGTGCTTTCTTAGTGTGCAGTCTGGAGGTGGGGCTGTTCCAGAGCTGGGGTGGATTTGTTTGCTGTTGGCACTGTTGGGCCTATTAAATGGAAGTTGCAAACTCATGAAGTTGAAGTGTGAATGTGCTCCCACTCTTGGCTGTCCTGGGTTTCTGGAGGATGGCTGGCAGCCCCTGCTATTCTTGGCTGCGGGCACTCTCTCCTACACAAAACCTGCAGAGGAACATCGTGTTCTAGCACATTGTAAATGAAGGCAAGAAAGCACTGAACAGCACCCAGTACTCAAACAACTTTCTTTTGTGCATAAGCAGATTGTCAGAGGAGGACAAAGACAAAGGTAGTCAAGCCTCTATCTCATCCAGGTTACCTGGGAGGGACAAAATTTTGGTAAGGGAGATAATTTGAAAAAGTTAGAAGAATGGTTGTTCGTGTTTTTTCTCCTGGTGATGTCACTGGCTATATGTTATCAATGATTTCTGAGCTCTTCCCTTGGAGTTTTCTTGTCTCTTTTGGAATTTATTTTTGTCTTATTTTTTCCGTCACTCTGTTTTGTTTCTATCACTTTCTAACACTGCAGTTCTGTCTTTCACTTATCTCTCCATTGTGTGTGGGGTGTGTGTGTGTGTGTGTGTGTGTGTGTGTGTGTGTGTGTGTGTGTGTCTTTCTGTCTGTCTGTCTGTCTGTCTTTTTCTTTCTTGAGTTCCTTTTCTTCTCTGCTCTTATTGTTGGGCTCCCTCTGTCTGTGTTCTGTCTACATTTCTCTAACTCCCCGAACCTCTCAGTCTGCCTTTCCCTGACCATCAGGCCACTGTTTTGCCTTGCTCCTTCCCCATCACATTCACTGATTTCTTTAAATCCGTTTTCCTCTCTTTGTTGCTTCAAGATTGTTCAGAAAGTTTTCCCTTTGAACACCCAGGTCCTGTAAGATTAGGAAGTAGTGATACCATTGAACAGAATTATGACTTAGAACCATGTATACTTTATGGGGCTTCCTTTCACGACTTCTGCCTCATTCCTTTTTTTTTATTGTTTTTGTTTTTGTTTTTTTTTTTTTTTTTTTTTTTTTTTTTTTTTTTTTTTTTTTTTTTTTTTTTTTTTTTTTTTTTTTTTGGAGACAAGGTCTCGCTTTTGTAGTTCAGGCTGGCCCTGAGTTCAGCCTCAAACTCACAGCAGTCCTCCTGCCTCTGCCTCCCGAGTGCTGGGATTACAGGTGTGCACCACCAGGCCCGGCACTGTGGTATGTGGTTCTTATTGCTGGTTGGCATGAATCTCCATGCCCAGCATTGTTGTATGTAGTAACGGGGTTCAAACCTGGGTCCTTGTACTTGCAAGACAGGGACCGGGAACCACTCAGCTAAATCCCCAGCCCACCACCCCATTCCTTTTAACAGTGACCATATTATATATCTGTGTCTGTGTTCCAGTATTTGAAAACAATAGAGCTGAATGAATCTTTAGAGTGTATAGTGGATCTCTTCAACTCTCACTTGGAGAAACTAGGGACCAGACTTAAGGAAGTAAATTATTCAAGAGTATAAATGTAACATCTCAGAGTCAAGATGGGAGATATTTTTAAAACTATAGTTCAAAGTTCAAAGAAATATTTGACTCATCAAGTGAGGCATGAGTCATTTGACATATGTTTAATGACACTAGATTCAGGATATTGGATGAGACCCACGGCATTTACTCTTGAAAGCCTACAACCTGTTTGATGAATCCATGTGCCTGAGTCTTAGGCGTTGTCAGGGTTTAGATCAGGGGTGTTCCCTAAAGTCTCCATGTTAAAGTGTTGCCACCCAGTTTGATCTGATCAGAAGGTGGTGGAAACCTGAAGAGGTAGAGCTGAGTGGTAGAGTTAGCTATTAGGAAGGTGGCCTTGCAAATGATATTGGAACCCTGATACTTCTATTCCTTTCTATTTTACATCTTGAACAGTGTGAGGTGAGCATTTGCTCCACCATGTGTGCCCACCCATCCATGCTGTTGAACTACAGGCTTAATGCCACAAGGTCAAATAACCAAAGTAAACCCTCTAAAACTGTAACTGAAAATAAACCTTTCCTTTCCTTTTTTTTTTTAGGTTTTTTGAGACAGGGTCTCGCTTTGTAGTTCAGGCTGGCCCTGAGCTCAGCCTCAAACTCACATTACAGCAATCCTCCTGCCTCTGCCTCCCAAATCCTGGGATTACAGACGTGAGCCACCACACCCAGCACTGTGGTATGTGGTATCGAATGCTGCTGGGTGTGAGTCTCACCCAGTATTGTATGCTCTCACCTGGGATTGAACCCAGATCCTTGCACTTGCAAGACAGGCACTGCAACCACTGAGCTAAATCCCTGGCCCAAACCTTTCCTATTTTTAAGTTGATTAACTCAAATATTTTGCTGAAGTACTGAAAAACCCCTTAGTATAAAGACTTATAAATGACAAAACTTTGTTTTCCCTTCTTGGATTTAGAAGCTAGCAAGAAAATAACACATAGGGTGAGATGCAGATCATATTGCAGCTTTATTATCAATACATGATTGACTAATGTGACTTTAGAATTACAGCCAAAAGAACTTGGTACTGTTCTCAGCCTCAGGTCTCTCTTATAGGGCATTTGCTTTGAAAGGAAATTTAGGTCCACATGACCAAAAAATACAGGCTGATGGGATCTTCACTTCACTCCAGACCTGCATAGGAGGGAAATGGTGACATGAATAATACCTAAGGCTTGTGAGTGAGGTACAGCAGCAGGGCACTTTGGATCAGTGGCAATTAGAGTCATGCTTTGAACTTTCAGAAGATAGCAGTGGGAACTCTCATAGGAACAGTGAGGTTAGGGGAAGGACAGAGTACGGGTCCCTGCTCTTCCAGACGGTTCTCTGATATTTTAATTCCTTAATCTATTGGACTTGACCACTATTCCTATGAGAAATCAGCAGCAGATAAGGAGAAAAGGGGTAGCACCTTCCTGAACTACTTCTGCAGTATAGGCATGCTCAGTGGGGACAATCCCTTTTTGCAAAACGACTCTGAGGATTAAAAAAATCCAAACTACTATAATAGTTCACAGCTTCCAGAGCTTGGTTCTGCTTGACAACATGAAAAGATGTTACATCTGTGCCATTAGAACTCCATGGTCAAGAAGAAGACACACTGAAGGTGTAAACTCCCCAGAGGAGAATGCCACAAGTGTGGGTGATAATGAACAAAAGAAAAAGTGAGAAAATACTTTTAATATGAAACTTGGTTGATATCATTACTTTCCCAGAACCACAAATGTATCGTTTATATCTTGTCTCTATAACCAGTAGCCAAAAGAGGAAGACCTTCACATCCAGAAAACAGGCAAAACTCTCTAGTTTAATGTTTAAAAAATTTTTTTTGAGGCAGGGTTTTTCTTTGTAGTTCAGGCCGGTTCTGAGCTCACTGTGAT
This sequence comes from Petromus typicus, assembly GCA_004026965.1. Lineage (NCBI taxonomy): Eukaryota > Metazoa > Chordata > Mammalia > Rodentia > Petromuridae > Petromus > Petromus typicus. Next base: position 5,652 of record PVIR01019557.1, read on the forward strand.
GCCTAGGTGAGCCTCTAACTCACAGCAATCCTCCTGTCTCTGCCCCTCAAGTGCTGGCATTACAAGTATGAGCCACCATGCCCAGCACTGTGGTATGCGGTACTGATTGCTGGTGGGTGTGAATCTCCATACCCAGCACTGTTGAATGTGGCTACTGAGGGCTGAACCCAGGCCCTTGTACTTGCAAGGCCAGTACTGGAACCACTGAGCTAAGTCTCCAGCTCTCTAGCTCTAATAATTTAAGAAAGGGAACTTCCATGAGAGATGGATTCAACTTCTGGAAATTAAGCTCAGCCTTTTGAGGTGCAGGTGGAGCACTACAGTACAAAATAGTGTGCCACCAGAGTGCTCCCTGTTAGTAAAAGATGCTGCTGCACTGAGAAATGCATTTTAAGGGCTGGAGCTTTTAATGCCTGGTGAGGGAACAGGCCTGGTACTGGAGTCAAGTGCAGGAGGTACTCAGGGCACAAAGTGTGAGGACATAACTCTGGCATGATAGAGAGATGGCACCCCTTTCATGTTGCTTTCAGTTGCTGACTCAATACACCCGAGTCCTGACCTCTAAGTTGCCCATGGTAGGGCCATTTGTCTTCATGTATCTTTTGAGGCTCAGGATCTGAGAGCTTTGGCAGTTCTTTTGGTTCAAAATATTTTAAAGCTGATTTCCCACTTAAGCAAATGTACAGACTAGAACATCTTCTTCTAGGTTTAACCTACACAATTTCATAGCAAAGAGATAAGGTCTCTTCTGGCTGGGAGTGTCTTCATCAGGAAGTTATTATCTGTAAGGGAAGGGTAACTGTAGGGCTGTCCTTTCTGTATTATCATTCCCATTGCATGAGAAAGGAATAGGGAGGACTAAAGAAGCCTAGCTCCTTTCGATGTACCAGGGCTGGATTCACATCTGAGTCATGTGCTGTAAAATAGCAGTGCATTAGGTTTTTGATAAAGAAACTAGCTAATACCACAAAACAATGGTGAGTGTGGGAGGAAAGATATCATGTGCTTTCCTGTAGAAGGTAATATCATTTGCCTGGGTTCTTCTGCTTTACATGGCTCTGAATAAAGATGCAGGAGGAGGCTTGGTGATGGCGGTGGTGGCAGTGGTGTGTGCGTGTGCGTGTGTGTGTGTGTGTGTGTGTGTGTGTGTGTGCGTGTGTGTGTGTAAGCACATGCTGGGCATGTATGTGAGTGGGTGAAGGTGATTTGACTTAATTATACACCCCATTCATGCAGAATGAGGAAAACAGAAATTAACTCCTATTATTTCACTAATTGTACCCCTTCATCTGAATTTTCATGATGACGTCTTTGAATATGTACCCTTTATCTACAGTAGCAGTAATTGCCAGGGCTGCTCCTCTGAGAGCCTTGTTTGGAGCAGCCTTCACAACATGTTCCTTTGCCAATTATCATGTTTTAGAAAACAGTAACAGTATGCAGAACTGCTGCCACTGGATTTGCTCTCTGTAAATGTGGGTTCAACCCCTCAGCATTGAATGAGACACATAGAGAATTATTTCACACACACACCAGTGCAGGCCTTCTGAGAGAGCTTGATGGGAGCATTCCGATCTTGTGGCTGATGCCCCGTCACGCAGTGCCTGTAGCAGTGCTGTCCAGCATTCTGCTCTGACTTTGCCTCCCAGCATGCCCAGGACATCCAGTCAGGGTTTCCCAAGCTCAGCTGTCCCTGAGAATTCCTCCCTTGACAAGGCGATTCGGCTGAGCTTTGTATCTCTGCTTCCTGATCTGTAACAGTGAGAGAATAATGATCCTTCTGGCTTGGCTATGAAAGGATTATAACAGTTAATATGTTGTCTGTTTCTGTAGGTGTGCAGAAGCTTTTAAATTTGATATAATGTCGCTGCCTGTGTTTTGAGGGTCATATAAAAAAAAGCATTATCCAGGGAAAAGTCATCGTGGTCCCTATGTTTTCTTCTGATAGACTGATAGTTTCTGGTTTAAGCCTTTAATCCTTTTGGAGGTGATTTTTGTCTATGAACTAAGACTTTAATTTCATTCCCATGCATGTAGATATCCTATTGTTTTAACACCATTTACTGGATATTGTCCATTCTCTTTGTTTCTTGCCATGTTTGTCTTTTATAAAAGTGAACTGATGATAAGACCTTTGGATTACTTCTTGGCTCTATATTTTATTCCATTGGTCTATGGTTTCATGTCAGTATTATGCTGTTTTGATTATGATACTTTCCAGTATATTTCAAAATAAGGAAATAGAAGGATAAAAATGTAATCTAGGAAGAAAGAAAATATTCATAAATCATAAATTTCATAAGGGCTCAATATTCAAAATATATAAGGACTCAAAAGTGGTAAAAGAAATAACTTGATTAGAAAATTGGTAGTAGATTTAAATGAATATATCTCAATAAAATAAAGGTACCCAATATATTTATGAAAAGATGTAGAATGTCATTAATTATTGAGGAAATTAAAGTCATAATGAGCCATAATGAGCTATTACTCCACACCTACAATGGCTACTATAAAAAGCAAAAAATTAATAAGGGCTGATGATGATGCAAAAAAAGGGAATGGTCAGATGTTGTGGATGGGAATGTAAATTAATACAGCCATCACAGGAAACAGTATACAGGTTCCTCAAAAGAAGTGAAAACAATGGTAACATATGACCCCATTACAGAAAAGGAAATCCGTAAATTGAAGAAATATTTTCTCCTTTGTATTTATTGAAACATTATTCTCAGCTGTCGAGATAGGGAATCAATCTAACGGCAGATGAACTAGTAAAGAAAATATGGCATTTATACATAATGAAATGCAACATAGCCTTGCAAAAGAAGGTGATTGTGTTAATTATGAAAACAGTTGCACCTGAAGGACACTGGTTAGTGAAATAAGCTGGATGTAGAAAGACACCCATTACATGATCTCACATGCAGAATCTACACAAGTGAAACTAACAGAAGCAGCGAGTAGAGTGCTCTTACCACAGCCAGGGGTAGGGGTTTAGGAAATGTTGTTTGAAAGTTACAAAATTTCACATAGACAGGAGGAACATAGCACAGTGACTATAGTTAATAATGGCTGTCTACTTTTGAAATCCTTAATTTTTATTTGTATGTATTTGCAGTACACAATAATGACATTCATTTTGGGGAGTTGCACACAATTCTTGAAAGTTCCCAAGAGAGGAGGTTTTTACTGTTCTCACCACAAAACAATGATAAGTACATGAGGTCATTAAAATATCTTAAGTAGCTTGACTTAGCCACTTATGAATGTCCACATATTTCAAAAACATAATGTGTTACATTGTAAGTATATAACATTCTTGTTTATCAATCAACAATCACAAATGAAGGAATTAGAGAGAAAAAAGAGTTTAAAAGAGTAAAATGTAGTTATCACACATCTGACCTCTAGAACAGCACACAGAACTCTCCTACGGTGAGCAACTCCTCTTGCTCTGCTGTTTCTGGTGACTCTAGAGAAGTGAAGAAGACAACAGCGAGTAAACAGAGAACTCTGATGGAAGGGGCAGGTGCAGGGCCTTGCCCTAGAGGCCTCCCAGGCACTCACTATTGAGAGGAAGGGGGCTGCTTCTGCTCTGCCTTGCTGCAGAGCTCCCCACCTTAGTATCCATCTGTGGAAGAGTGCACATGAGAAGACATATCCCGTCCTTCTCCTTCCACTCACCTGTCCACACAGCTTAGAAGCTGCATCTGGGCTGGGGAGCAGAGTGTCCAAGGAATACTCAGGTCTCTGTCCTCTTGCTCTTGGTGTCCTGGGGCTGCTCATCGCTAGGTAAGCAGTGTATGTAAACTGTCCTCATTATCGAGAGGAAATAGGAACCTGGTTATGACCTCGCTCAGAAGGCTTTGACTCCACCACAACCCTCCTGAGAAGCACAGATGGGAGCAAAAACTCAGTCAGCAGTGGGCGTCAGAGGTCTATGAAGGGAGCAATGCAAAATATTCCTCCCTCCCTCCCTCTATTCCTCCCACCCTCTTTCTCTTTCTTTCATTTGCACTCTCTTTCTTTCTTTCCTTTCCTTCTTTTTGCCCTTCCCTCCCTCCATCCCTCTGCCCTTTTCTTCCTTTCTCTTTGTACTGAGGTTTGACTTTGGAACATTCACATGGAACTACATCCCTAGTCCTTTCTATTTTTATTTATTATTTTGAAACAGAATCTTTCTAAGTGCTAAGTTGCCCGGGCTGAGATCATACTTACATTCCTTCTGCCTCAGCTGCCAACAGTGCTGAAATTGTAGGTGCACAGTACTGCGCCTGGTTGATTGGCCCTTGTGTGCATGTAGCACTCATTCTGAGATCCCTGAATCCCTGCCTCTTACATCAGTTGGCTGCCTGCATCTTGGCCTGTAGACAGCTGTAGATGAAGCTTGTGACTTGGTAACTCTTTACTGGTTCTGGAACAAGACACACTTTTTCTTGTTTCTGTGGCTGGACAGTTTGTCATACTGCTCCGCTACTTGAGTCTTGATCATCCTTCAGCTCAGATGTTACTCCTTCGAAAATTTCTCCTCTTTCTGCAAGTCCTGGCTTTGTAATTCCTATTCCTCTTCTGGGTCTCACCAGTAGCATCACCATAATCCAAGGAGGTTCACTTCCCAACTTCACCAGCATATCCTGGTTTTCTTGAATCCTGGAACTGATCACTACAGGGCTTGGTATATCAGAAAAGTCCAACAGTTCAATGAGTCTTTTATAGGTTAATATCTTTGATTCATTTCTTTTCTTTGTGTAGACACTGACAGATGACAAGGACTCAATTCTGAGATAAAATTAGGAGGAAGAAAAGTGAAGATCATGGGAAAAGAAGTGCAAAAGTTCTGAAGAGGGCAAGAATCTGAGGTAGAACAGGAGAATACAGCACATCCAATGGGTGTTGAGAAGAGAGGAGAGTGGAAAGGTCAGGGAGAGGAGAGATATGCAGGCCCCAGGGAGCACAGCGAGTCTCTGTGTCATTTTACAAGTGTTGTGGGAAGCCTTAGGGAATGTGTGTCAGTGTCCTAATTGGATCGGTTTTAGAAAGACCACCAGCTACTGAATACAAATAACCAGGGGAGGACAACAATGGAGGCTGGAATACTGCTGTTATTCTCAATTCTGTTTGGAATCTTGGGACTGGTGTGCATGAATTTGAAAAACAACAAGAGGAACATTTAATATAACATTTAATATAAAATGGTATATTTTCAACATTTTTGGAAACTGAAAAGTTCTTTGGCTGTACTCTCTCAGATTGGAAATTATGTTTATTACAAATTTATTCTCAGAGCAGGTATAAGTTTTGTTTATTACAAAAGCAATATTAAAGGAAAGAAACTGAAGAACAAAGAAAAGAGTTTACCTGTCCTACTCAGAAAAAAAGTCTTTTTCTTTTAAAGTTCCCTTACAGTTCATGCCCACGAACACAATCAGTTGGGTTACAGTTATAATGACAATTGGTATATAGTATATTAAATCTCTCACATAGTTGATGTCACAAATGTTTTCCATGTTTCATATAAGTACTTAACTCTGTATTTGTCGATAATAAGCAATAAATGTTAAGACCTTAGCCTTCTTTCCACTATATCTCTTCTATCTATTACTATTACTGTAATAGAATTACATTTTGATAGTGATTATTTTTTTTAATTGCTAAGGATTTTGGTAAGTGAACAATCTACTTAAAAATATTTGCACTTGTGCCTGGGATTTAGCTCATGGTTCTGGTACCTGTCTTGCAAATGCAAGGGCTGGGGTTGATCCCTGGTAAGCACATACAGTACTGGGTGTGGAGACTCACGCCCAGCAGCAATCAGTACCACATACCACAGTGCTAGGTGTGGTGGCTCACACCTGTAATCCCAGCACTTGGGAGGCAAAGGCAGGAGGATTGGTGTGATGTGAGTTTGAGGCTGAGCTCAGGGCCAGCCTGAACTACAAAGCGAGACCCAGTCTCAAAAAAGGAAAAAAATTGCGCTGTTAGATATTCCCAGAATTTTTATATTTTTTCAATCTTATAAAACTTATTGCTTAATTAGAATTGATTATATTTACAACTCTTCCCTTTAGATTCTTGCTTTTGGAAAGAATAAACTTTTGAAGTGAAAGTCTCCTTATCTCTCAAAAAATTTTCCACAGAATCTATCGCACTTATGCATATACTTAAAGATGTAAATGCAATGTGCGTAATTAAATTAATTTTACTTACTCCCACCACCACTGAGAGGTAACCCTAAAATCTCTAGAGTTCTGTGGAAAAGCTGAACATTTCAGTTTTAGGAAAAATAACTAGGGAAATAAATTTGAGTAAATGTTATTAATGTTTGTTGAATTTTCTGTATCTCTCGATGCTTTATGTTTTAAAGGTTGAAACAGTCTGCCCTGCTTTCAGAAACAGAAGCTGACTGATTCCCGCCTACACCACCAACATCACATGTCATCACATTATTGTACTTTGTTAACGTAGGAGGTGGAGATGGCCATTTCACTTTTATTTTAATTTAGCTACCTTTATTAGACTTTTGCAAAAGGTGATAAGTAGGGAGACAGAGGGTAAGTGGGGGAAGAGAGAGAGACAGAGACAGAGAGACAGATTATGAGACTGTGGAGGCTAAAAAACCCCCTGAATGCCATCTGTGAGATGAAGGACAGGAGCATCCTAGTGAAATTCAGCCCATACCTGAAGCTCCATGCTAGGAACTCTGAAGTCCCAGGGCAGGCGATGGATATCCCACCTCAGCAAGAGAGGGAGGGAAGTCACTCTTCCTCCATCTTTTGTTCCCTCGGAATCCACCGAAGACATGAATACTCTCTCTGGATAAAGAAAATCTGTTTTAGGTAGCCTCTTGATTTCAATGCTAATCTCTTCTAGGAATCTTCACATAGCAACACCCAGAAATAATGTGATCCATTAAGTAAACACATAAAATTAGCCACCATGGATATAAGGAAGTTTGTCATTTGTATAAAATATAAGGCTGTACTTCAGTGACTGTTTATGAGCAAATGTCTAGATCACAGCAAATCCAAGTTGAAGCATCTTGAAGACAGTTGGTAGTCAATGAATTCTCATTTGGTGCTCATTCCAGTTTTCTGATGAAATTATTATTCCTGAATGTATTTTATGGATGGAGAAAGTGAGGCCCAGGGAACATGAATGCTGAGGTGGTCACAGAGTGAGGGAAGGTGGAGCCAGACTTGGAAAGAGATTTGATCAGGCCTCACTGCTAATAGCCTTTTCCTCTGCAAAACTGAATATGCATTGCCTACTTATTTATTACAAACTTGATATTTTTCTCACTAATTGGATTTACTTTTTTTTAAGCTGCAAGTTTGTATTTACTTTCATGACATATTTAATATAGCTCTTTCTCCCAAGGACTTCTGAAAGATCCATTTAGCAGGAAATATTAAAACCGAGGGAGTCATAAGTTGAGCAAAGTGCAGGTTTAATTTTATTAGTGTACTAGGTGCATGATTGCAAGAAGCTCAAGGTATTTTTACAGTGTTTACTTATAAAACTTCCTTGGGTTTGCCAAAAGTGAATAAAATTGACAAAAATCTCATAATAACTCCAACAGTTGAGAGGTCCCTGTTGATTACTTGAGGCCCTAAAGTATTTCAAATACTCCTCATGTCCTTTTACTAGACATTCAAGGTGAGGATAATAAATACTGTTTTTACAGATGGGAAAAATTAGGCAAGAGTGTAAAATAACTTTACTAACATCAGAGAGATTTCAAGTAGCAGAAGGGGACTAAACATATTTCTGGAAGATATTCAAAACACATGCTCTGTCTGCAATACCTTATCAAAAAAGCCTACAGACTACCAGAGGTGCTTGTTTAGAAAATTGTGGGTCTGAAAGCTTCAGTAGAGTTTTACCAATAAGCAAGATCGAAATCACGTCAAGAGAAAGAGGCTGCCTAGCAGGTTACATCTGTTTATGAAAATGGTACATGGTGAGTGGAAGAGAAGTCTTGGGAGATATATTCACCATGTTTTCATTCTTCTATCCACTTTCTTTTCTTCCTCCCTCCCCCAACCTTCTTGTCCCTCCCTCTCCCCTTCTCTCCCCCCTCCCTTCTTTCCTTCCTCCATTCAGCAAAAATATATTAAATGCATTCTGGTAGGCACTGAGGAGGAGACTGAGGTCAAGGGTCCTTGGTCTTGGTCATTAAGGAATGAACATTCAAATGAGAAAGGTAGATTGTTAATGGTCGTATCACGGTGTGCTATTATTGATAATGCATATCCATGGGAACGCTGGGCTCTGCCAATGTATGTGCAGTGTCCAAACATTTGATGAATGAATGTACTGCTGAGAGTTGGGGCCTGTGAGTGTGAGTGGGAAGAGAGGGATAAGAAAACTTCTTGAAGTAGAAATTAGTTTTTAAAGTGCACAGAGGAATTACTTAGGTGAAGGACTGACCACAGAGAGGTGTGCCATGTCAGGATCTGGAGTGAAAATATTTAAAGTTGTAAATGCATGCAAATGTGAAAATGGTTTGGGAAGGATGATGTGAAAATAAGAGATAGGAGATTGGGTCAGGAAGATTGCAAGGCCCAGAGAAGGCTAGACTAGGACTGTGGAATTTCCACCCTAAAAAATAAATCTGGGTCCCTAGTGATGTTGTGATTATTATTTTTTACTCACTTCCTACATCATGCCTGAGAACTTCCCCTAAGGGTGAAGACATCATTGCCAGCTGGTGACTTCTGTTGTGTAACAGGTAATGTGAACCAGCTTCATTCCAATTGCAATCAATAACTTATTGTCATTTCCAGTGGGTAAGCTGGTTTGGGGAAAGAAGAACACTCCTCAGGTTTGTAAAAATCATCTTGAAGGCTGCAGGGGAGGTAGTTTATTTTAGCTCTGACTCCTGAGGAAATCAGCTGGGAAAGTGAAAGACTCTCGGATAGATTGCATTCTTCATTTGCTTTTCACCTGCTGAGGGGTCAGTTTGTTTGGCAGGAATTTGGACACCCTCCACACCACCTGTGGTCCTGATGCTCATGGACACATTCTGAGGCTCAGCCATAATGCTCGCTTGGTGTATATTCTGTGAGAAGTAAACAGTCCTACTAGCTGTAACCTGGTGGGCACTTCTTATGTGTACACTTAACTTTCATAATATTCTAGAGTAGATTATGAACCCATCTTACTGATAGGAAGGGTAATTTTGGAAAAGGTAAACTGCTCCTCTGAGCACACCCTATCCAAGCCAAAGATGAACTCACACGGTTTGGGCCACACTTTCTTCTCACACCGTGCACAGCTAGAACTGCCCTGTGATGCTTCGGTCTCTGGTAACCTCTGGCTCTCTGTCCTCTCTCAGGAAGTGCACACCTGTTGCTCTCTGTAAAGTCCTAGGCTGGCTCTAGACCTTCCACAGATGTCATGGTTTTTCTCACTGGCCTCCTGGCTTCATACTCAAACTGGAATCATTCTCCCTGCTCTACTTGTGCTTTGAGATCACATGGCACCAGGATCTCTGGGTTTTCCTGTCAGGCTGGCAGCACCCAGAGTTCTCCCTCGTGTCTGTCTCCTGTGCTCTCTAGGGCCTTAAAAATATTTTATGAAGCTGAACAAAGAGCTGCTTGGGTTGTTTCAGCTGGAAAAGTTACTTCACCTGCTCATGACAGCTGTCACATCTGAAAGCTTTAGCTTTTTAAAGTCACTGACATTTAACGAATGTCTCCATTCAGCATCAGGGAAGGACTGTCCCTCTGCACCTGTCCTGAAGGCAGAGCAGCAGTCAGATCTGAAGTCTTCCATCCAATTTTTCTCTTTTTCTTCATCTCTTCCTTTCTTTTTTCTTCTTGCACATCCAGAATTGTAGCATGTCATTACAAAGGTGAAATCAGTCTTACAAACACTGAGAAAGAGATGAAGGAAGATTTAAATTTACTATGGGTATGCTAGTACTTGCCTATTTTAGGTTTAGCACATTTCTGATTGTGATGCTATCTATCACAGAGGCTGAGGAATAGTATTCATCTTAAAAATCTGCTGCTATCTGTTAGTTGGGCGTTTGGGAGCAACTTACATAATTCTACATAATTGTGTGGAAGTCACAATGGTTTCAAGGAAAGACACATTCAAGTGTACAAAATGTGCTTGCCACAAAATTATCATTCAGTTCTAAACATCATTTAATATAATTAAATGCTTCATCTGAATAATTTTTAAAGAAAGGTATAGTTTACAACCTTTGCTGGGCGTTGTGTTCATGCACGTTTTTGCCCTGTTGTGTGACAAATGGATCTTGGAATTATATTTTCCTTTTAATTTTTATGATGGAATTGGTATTGATTTACTTGGAAATATCAGAGAACACATAATTCAAAGTGGAATCTGACAGTTATTTTCTGAATAAAACATGTTATTTAGTAATAACAAATGTATAATTGCATCACTTTTATTGCTACAGTGCATTTCATGCCGAACTTATCTTATTCTGGGATTATGTTCTCACATATATCATTTCAGTTTCTCTTCTCTATTCCATTAGCTATATTTATTATTGCCAGCATTATTGCCATATATATATTTCTTCTCTACTTTCACAGAGTTAGTAAGAAATGAAATCCTGACTCAAACTTTTCATAATCCAGATCGTGATAGGCCACCTTATCTTGGTACTTTAGTGTTCTTCATTCTTTCATAAATAATTCTTCTTGTTTTAAATCTGTCCCAACCAAGAAATTTTCAAGTGTAATTTAGCTTCCCACATATCAACTCTGCAAGTAGAGAAGGTGCTGACAGCATTAGTGAGTTTGCTCTACTCCACAGTTGCAAGTTGTAAGTTACCAAGTGGGTGTTGGGTTGTTCAGTACTTACTGAGCTTGGGCAATGTGATCCCAGGGCTGGGCCTGACTCTTCAATGGGTTTGATGGAACAGTTGCAGACTTGACTGCAACAGGGTGATGCCCTAGACAGATGTCCCCATGAAAGTGGTCATGTGCATGTGCTGCTTCTCAGTGTGGATGCAGATTTCCTTGCATCTCAACTCCATGCATAATTGCCTGGGTTTAAGTTGGTCATAAGTCCAGACAAACCATTGCAATTGGGTAACATCAAACAAACATCAAATATAATTTGAAGTTTCATTTAATTCACAGAACATCCCAGCTCAGCAGTACAGTGCATTGTGGAACAGCACATTTTTACCACAGGGATTACACAATAGACTGGCAGATGGAGCTTGCTGCTCCATCAAATTAATTCTAAATGTATTTTCTACTGAGTGCATATTACTTTAATACCATGGTAAAGCAAAATCATAAGTTGAATCATTGTAAATTGGGGCTCTTCTGTATATTGGAAAATAACACCTTTTGCACTTATCTTACCAGGGGGACCAGACATTAACCACTTTTCTGTACCATTCTGAGACTATGTACCTTCTAAATTTGAATGTGCTTTGCTGACACTTTTTGCTATGACAGGGAGAGCTTGACTAAGCTTCTTCATAGGACAAGCTTCTTTGCTCTACCCATACTTAGAGGAGTAAACTTGTCTGGAGTGAGTTTAGAGTTATGGGGTCTTCACTGATTGTGTTTTTAAGGCCAGGAGGGTCTTAGCCTTTTGGTTACTGGGATGAGCTACTGTAGGGGTAGTCTATTCCTAGGGTGAGCTAATGGTCATGTCTAGGGACTTCCAGTAAGTGTATGCAAGAAGATCCCTAAAAATAACTGTTTTACACCTGCAAATATTTCATTAATGCCAATTTCCAGTAAGCAGGTGGTCATTTCTATAATTATCTGCTGCATCATTCATGGCACATGCCCTGCAGCATTGCATGTTTCTCCCTGTAGCTCATTCTACATGGCATTGGTGAAAGATTCAACTAGCTCTATTCAGAGGCTCATTTATTATTGCAATCCTCTGGAGGTCTGTGCCTCCGTTGAGACCACAGCCTCTTCATATGAATAATGCTTTTAGAGAAGCACCTACTAGCAGTGGGCTTGTTACATCTGACCTGTGCTTTTTAAGACTTCACAGGCATGTGAAGAGTGGAGATGAAATTTATCGTTTTCCATCCCCAGAGCACATACAATCATACATACCATCTCTTATGCCCTATACATTATTTACCTTCTATGTATGCTTGTGATCTTACCTATCTTCTAATCTGTGCAATCTTACACTTGGCCGATTTTCATTATGAGTCTCCGTGGTGATTACTTTTTTGTTAACTTGACTGGAACACAGGATGCTCAGATAGTTGGTCAATCATTATTTGGAAGGGGGAAGTTAAAAGAGAATAGTATTCACATTGATAAATTTGAGTAAAGAAGATGCCTTTGCATGTGAGTGGACTCACAAATTTAAAGACTGAAAGGAACAAAAACTCTAGTTTCTAGTAACAGCAAATTCTTCTGTGGGTGGTTCTTAGATTTCATCTGTAGCATCAGCTCTCTTGGGTTTTCACCTCCTATTTAGCATTGCTCCACTAAGACTGGAGGCCACACTGTATACTTCAATTTGTCAGTCTTCATTCATAATCCAGTGATCCAATTCTTTGTAGTGATCACTCACTTTTTATGCACATACACATTGTATTGGTTGCATTTCTCTGGAAACAGAATATACTCTCAATAATTTTTGGGAAAGTGGTTAGTTTTCAAACTTCTGGTGGGCCTACCTTCCCTACAGAAGATAATTGCATTTCAGCTCTCAACAGCCTTTAGGACCAATGTCTGTAGTTCATTCCTCTTTTGAATCAATAGTAGGAGCAAGATTTTTAGATTTTGAGAGACTGAAGTCTGAATCCTACCTATCTTGCTGTTAAGTGTATGGCTTTTCTGGCCTTTGTAATCTCTGGTAATCTCTGGTAACTCTCTCAAAACTCACTTCAAAAAGAATTGTACTGATGTTTAAGTGAATTCACGTGTAGCAAAAGGTATTGTTAACTGTATTAGTTTTCTGGGCTTTTCTGTTAGAATATTGTTCACTTTCTTTTCCACTGTCATCTTCTTGAATGGCTGTGAATGCTTAAGAGTCTGTGAGAAGCTGCCAATTCTTTGGAAGAATGAAATCTCTTAAGACGAATTCCAATGACATATTCATGTACATGTTATAGCACTTGCTTGATGTTACCTCTTGCTTTTTCCCTGACTGACCCAATTTCTTGAGTTTTTTAAATAAGAAATAAAAGTCAGATTTCTTCTTCTAGCCTAATTTACGCTCAGTGGTAAATACATTTAGTTTTGTGGACAATAATTTTTGAAGGGATGATCAAGGAAGGGCATCTCATTAACTGAATATTTGTTGTAGTTTTCTGAAGAAATAAAACAAAGAAGTATGGGACAGGCAATAGAATTGATATTTGGAGACCCAAAGCCAGATATTATAATTTCAGCTAATTATATTAGCTCTTTTGTGCCATAAATAGGGCTGCTTCTGGTGGTGTCTTTTAAAAAATTCTCTTGTATAAAAAGAAAATTTGTGTTTACCATCAACAAGTTTAGTCTTTGAAACACTCTCTTTCAAATTCATGCAAACATTTTAACTTGAAGAGTAATTCAACCACCCTACTTTTTTTAAATTACAAAATTTAGAGTGAGGGAATGGCAAACTTTTTTTAATTACAAAATTTGTGTCATGGAATGGTACATGCAAGAAGGGAGAGAACAAGATGTAGAATTACTATTTGAAGTATTTTAGATGAAGAATCTCATAAAGTGGATTATGAAAGAAAAAAGTATGATTATGAATTTTGAGTGTGTGGGACATTTTTTCCCCTTCTGCTTGTCATTTCCATTCCCAGACTTATGGATCTAATAGAAGTCTTAAGTCTCTAATAGAAAATGGTATAGGATTTGCATGTCATCTCTGCGTGTTTTTCCGCACACTTGATAAGTTATTTCTACTGCTGTGTGATACCCAACACAATGGAGATGGTATGTAAGATTTGTTATATTGCATTGTGTAGGAAAAATGTTGTGAGAAAAAAGTGTACATAGTACAGACATGAAATGACAAATATTTTCCATCCTCAGTTGGGTGAGTATGGGGCTACAGAATTCTCAGGCATGGGGAGCTGACTATTCTTCCTCTCTTAGTGGTCCTTACTAACCTGACAAGAAATGTCTCACTTCTAGATCTTAGTAAAATAAAAAATAAGAAGGTATAGTTATGGTCAGTATATAATTTCTGTTATCCACAGCCACTTTTATTTCAGCAAATGACACTTTTGTCCACATGGGAACTCAAGCCCAAAAGGTGGGAGGCTGCCTCAGTTTTATTTTTTACTTCACTATTCACAGGTATGTTCTAAGCCAACACTGGTCAAGCACTCTGATTCCTCTTTCTGGGAGACATTCCAGAAGACTTGGTGGTCCTCTAGCTATAGACAGATGTGTTCTGAGTATAAATGACTCATTTAGCCTCCATAGTTAAAAGATACTGATTATTTCCAGGGTCATATGTTTATTAATTTGTTATATGTTCAATGAAATCTTGGTCAATACTCACATTAATCAGTACTGCAGGCCATATTTGGATTCCTTAGTAGAATCACTGTGGGGACATCTTAATTCCTTTGACTTCAAGGTAGTTTTATCATATAAAATTGAAAAAATATCTGTGATGATTAGAATAAACCTCTGCATCTTTACATTGAAACAAAGTCATCTTAATTTTGTCACCAAGATTATGCGGGGATGAATCATGTGTTTGGAACTTGATGAAAATCTCCTACAGCTCATGTACAGAGAGCATTAAACCTCATGCATTGAAATACCTTTGATTTCTTTCAATTATGTCGCCATCATATTCATTGTAATTCCTGACACCCATTTGTCCCTTCTTTTTAAAACATAAAAGTTCATTTTAAGCAATGAAATTCAATTTGTCTTGAAAGCAGTTCTATAAAAAATAATAATGTGTGCAGCATTCTAATCTTCTTTTACAATGTTATGTTGAACCTGGGAAGTTTTATCTGCCATTGTCCTAGTGATTTAGGAGGATAAATGGGAAATGAATGCGTCTGGCAAGGCAACTATTAATGATAATAGAAAGTAATTAAAAGCCAAAAATAAAACCTAGTGGAAATTTGTTCCAATCTGGAGCAAATCAAAGTGAATTTCTTTGGTGTAACTTGCTATGATAGATAGTGTTATTACCTCACAATGACTCTTTTCTTTTCTTTGGACTTGGCCATTCTATTGGCAATTCACAACAAAACTAGGCATGGAGATAGCAGTGAACTTCATAATATTTGGGTTCTTTTATTTTCTAGTGACAATATCATACCATTAAGATCTGTATGAAAATTCCTTTCTTTGATTACTATATATAGGCATTTGGAACATGCAGTTGATGAGATCCTTTAAGTTGATTGTAAAACTCATTTAATTTTCAAGAAAATGTTCCCCTATGGGTACCCAATAACTCCACTTGGAAAATCAAGATTGATGAGGAGAGGAAGATACATTCCCTGACTTAGCTATTAGGAGTGGTGATAAGGACAATTCTTAATGCTTAGGTTCCTAGACTTGTGTACTCTTCCTATTGGAGATATGGCACTACCTACTGTTGATTTAAAGCACACATGGAATCTTATCAGGACATCATCTATAACTTAGCACATTAGTTCATCTTTACAAGACTGCCTGCCCCATCATTCCATTAGGTTAATACCTTCTATGAAAAGAGAGTGGATTATGTGTCCACTCCTGCACTCTGTTTGAATGTTTCAAAGAGAAATCATGCATCATTTCATCAGGTAGTTTACTTTGTGAGGTTCTAAGTAATCAGGCTGGTTTTATGTCAGTTGTTGCATTTTCTGCCATGATATCTCATTTCTCCTTAGTGCAAGGTTCAAACTGGACAACAGCCAGTGATCACCCATCTCATCTCCAGATCCTTTCCGATCACAACGGCACCTCCCTTCCAAGGGCAGCACTCAGGGTGTGAAGTGAGATGTTTGGGAATGAATGTTGGCAGGGAAAGGTAATTTGTTATGCTCTTCCATGGAGGCAGGAGAAGTATTTGGTATTGTTTCTCCTGACAACCTTTAGGGCTGCTAGTCCTGAGGGTCACCAAGAATGAGCAGTGAGATGCTTTTGAGACATGATGGAAGGCTGCAGTGACTGAACAACACTGCCATGGACAAAACACACTACTAGAGAGTCATCTGGATTCCTTGCTCCAATGGCCTTGTGTATTCTGTGTCATAATCTTTAACCCAATGTATTTTATTGTCTGATATGGTTTCATTATTCGCCTTTCTTCTCCATCTTTAAACTTTTTTTCTTCTTCATTTACTTATCCTGAAATAAATTTATTTTGGCAGCAATAAGCTTAAAAGGCAAAATATTCATGTTTGATGAAAACATAAGCATTAGATTTTCCATTTTGTAGAAACCTGATAATGATCACTGAACTTGCGTAAAATATTTGTTGACATTTCACCACTCACCATGAAGTCTACTATGATGTTACTGGCTGCACACTCTGCTGGAATATGACAAATTAATATTCTTAGTTGCAGAAAGCATGAAATGTGGCCTTTTATCTAGACAAACATAAACTGAGTCTTCTTCTAAACTTATTTTCCCAATTTTTAATTTTAATTTTTATGCATATACACAAAAGGAGAAGTGTGAGCACTTGTTTAGGTTTTCAGTCGTAAACTTGATAAAATGGACATGTTGCTGAAGATGTACAAGGGACCAAAGGATCTTCACATTAAAGTCAGAGCCCAGAATGTCCCTTGAGTATGACAACTCTTGTAGCGTACAATTGTGCTGGCCCAGGACAGGGAACAAATAGTGAACTGAGGCCACAGTGAAACCAAAAGGGTCTTTTTTTTTTCCCCAGAAAAGCATGGCTCCAGAGAGGTTGGGATGTGGTTTCTTGAGATGATGACTCAAATTTTACCCCTTAGTTGGCTTTCTTTATATAGAAATTAAAAGCAGTAACAACCAAAAAATTGCACCAGATCCTTGCAAGAAATGTGAGTACAGCAACATCTCGGTTCATCAGTACTTCTGTTTATGAGCAATTTGATTCACAAATGGAAGGATTCAGCAAAAAATTTACCTCCATTCTCCAACTTTGGCAACAGGTAACAAACACATCCTCCCCAAAATTGTGGAATGAGTTAAGTTCATGAACCCAGGAGCAATCGGTAAATGTAGCAGGGCATCTGTGGAAGGAGAGAGTAAGCACTAGGTTTGCCATCTGACTATGAATAGTGACTCAGTGGCTTGGAAGTGAAGCCAGATATGGATACTCTTCCATGTGCCAAAAAGAACGCAGACTTTAATTTTGAGAGCCTTGGGTGTGTCGTTTGAATGTGATTTGCAGTTTAGCAATATTTCCATTTCTTGTCTACTATTAATAGTTTTTCAGCATGCACACACATGGACATCTTAACATTCACACTCTTGTATGTTGCTTTAGTCATTACACATTTAGTAAAAATCTTTGAAATATTTTTATATCAGCCAATGTAGATTTATCTCCTCTAATAGTACTGAATTCCAGTGTTGGAATATTTCAGTTGTGTTGAATAAATAGACATAAAACAGTTTCCAGCTTATTGCTGAACGTAGATTTTAGAGAGAGCAATTAGTCTCATATTCACATGCACACATAAAGTAAACTCCTAGAAATGAAATTATGAGTCAAACAGAAAAAAACATTTTATCTTGGGAGCACCTGCTACAATTAGCCTCCACGTGCTAGCAAGAGTGTAGGCTACTTAGACATCACACCATGGTGATTGGATTGTAAATCAATGTGGTGGTTATATATCACACTTCATTTCATTAAATTGTCTATGGGATTATCCCTTTGCATGTACCTTACATAGTTTGCCTTCCCTCTTACAAATAGAACAGCCCAAATTTAGATATTTATTAAGTATTTTACTAGCATGTTTTAAAAATTTTTTGTTTGCTCTTGTTGTAGGTGGATATTTATTTAGCTTTTAATTTTCAGAAGTGTAAATGCGGTGGAATTTGGGGGCTTTCACCAGCAGGTCATGTATTCTTAATGAGCAGATGGGAAGCAATCTCCTGAGTGAGAGCCACCCCTGGCCAGTTGTCTATCTCTCTCCTGAATGGATGGTGCTGTTATAATCTGGCTCATCAGTTCTCAAAAGAGTTTGCTTCTGCAGTCCTTGGCTGGCTAATCTGCCTGGCATTCCAACCTGTACACAGCAGAAATCGTGGCTGTCACAAACTCCAGGGACCTCTGTAGGAGAAGCAGTACTAACCTGACAACTGCTCCTTGTTTTTGTGAGTGCCATGTGACAAACTGGACTCTTTCAAGGAGCCTGGAACATGTGCCTGGATCACACAGAATACCTGAGAGCTGTGTCCAAGATCTCGCCTGGAAGGATAGTTTTCAAACAGAATTTCATAGTGTTGTAATAGCTATACAGGTTGTCTTCACGCTGAGATGACTCGCCTGTGGAAAACTTCACAGGTTTTGTTGTAAGGATGTGTAAAAGTCACTACGGCATATGCCCAAGTCTGCATATCACAACACTCCCCTCTTTCATCCTTCTTTTCCTTGCTTCCTTTCCCCATCTATCATTCTCTTTCTGAACAGCCCCTGAGAAAAATCTTGATAGAATCTTAATATTAAGATAGGATGCTATTGTCTTGAACTGCTGGCTTATTTTTACTTTATGAATATTTCACATAGTATTTTCTATTTATGTGTGGCTTATTAAAGCTTACATTAAAATCTGTGATTAGTCCAAAATAAATTTTACTAAAATTTCAGTTCATCCAATCCAGGATGAATCCATCCTTGTTTTCTGGGAAGAACTTTACTCATTATAAAGGGAATTGCTCTCTCTCTCTCTCTCTCTCTCCCTCTCTCTCTGTGTGTGTGTGTGTGTGTGTGTGTGTGTGTGTGTAAAGAATTAATTGCTAAACTCCCTGAGCTACCCTGGGGAAATTGGAGTCTTACGAAAGAGTTAATGCAGTCAGGCTAAGTATGCACATTGTTTCCCAATCACAAATTCTCTTTTTCCACTATTTAACTCAGAGCAACATTGTTCAGGATGATCTGGGCCACTAGATCCCATGGAACTGACTACTTTAGACATTTAAAATTTCTAAGTCTTATAAGTATGTTGGGGACTCAGCTACTGCTGACTCAGTGTTAGTTTCAAAGTGTGTGGAAGACATGTCTGATTAAAGCTGTACAATCAGAAGTCAATAGTTTATACCTTATATACACTGAATTTTGTCTTTATTGATTTTGTAGTATCTCTATCTTTCTTCTGTCATAGAATTACAAGGTGCTTTCCACTAACAATAGATTAATGACTGGATAAAACTATCACATATTAAAAATAGCATAAAATTCTTTTCAAGAACCCAACCTGTCAAACATCCTAGCTTAATAACATGGCACACTATAGAGTCTGGCTTTTTCCCACCCTGTGGATTGTGTGTAACAGTAAGAATCTCAGGTCATATGTTGTAGCCTGGGAAAAGAGAAAAATTCCAAATTCCAAATATTGTTTCTACAGAACTTATTGCTTTCACATCATTCTAAACCTAAACCCTTATGATCATAAATTGAACCATTCTAAGAAAGAGAACCTGTTTACTCTCACTTGTCTAAAATAATATTTTGTTGCATCTATTCTCCCAGTAATAGGTCATGATAAAATTCTTTCTTGTATTTTAGCTAGCTATATTTTGTCCTTGTCCTCCTTTGTATGTCAAATTTCCTCTTTCCTACTTCTATTGTTTATAATCTTGTCAGCTTTTAGAAATCTTATAAGATGTACAAATACCTTTCTGAAATTTTGTGAGAGTAAAGACATAACAAAACTAATGTTTATTTGGGCCCAAAGAAAGTCACCTTGTGAAGAAACATTTTCCAGAAATAGAGTAAGACTTAATTGTGATAAATACTAGGTTTAAATTCCTCACATACAGTTTGCGGAGTTTCTGAAGGACTCTAATTTCCTGTGTTTTGAGAGACATGATGAATAATTGCAATATAACTCTATGTCCTCTGAGGATGAGACAATTTTCAAGTCAAAAGATTTATAATTAAAATAGAGACCATTTTGGGGTGTGCCATTTAATCTTGTCTGGTTCCATTTGGAACAGAATCAATTAATTAGGAAAGAAAATGACTGTGATGTTCATATTAAACATATTCAAAGATATTTTATCTTTAGCTTTGTGCTAATGGTGAGAAACTCCAGATCAAGTTAAAAGTAGTCTTATGTATAACTGACAGAAGTTACAAGGAATTATTTTAGTTAAGATCATCAAATTGAATTTGACATTGATAAGAATATGAAACAAATTCAGAATCCCTGGTTCTAGTGAGTGTTTCAAAACCCTTCATTTGTCATGGCAATATGTAAAGTAGCTTTGTAGGGAGACTTGAATGTGGATTATTAGTTTTAACTTGTAACATGAGATTTATTGATGAGAAGAAAACTCTACTGAGCAAAGAAGCAAGATAAATAATTAACACCTACTGGTTATATTGATTACAGATCCCCTGAACTCCAGGAATTCCTTTGTAATACAGTTGGTTTTGAACTTGAAATAGTCAATGAAATAATGAGGTTTTGTAAGAGCTGAAATGTGAGAAATTAAAAATGCAGAAATCCAGAAAGCCAGTCATTATTTCCAACCCTGTGAAGTCTCTGTTCATATGCCCAGGAGGGGTGATTCCTTTAGCATTTGTTTGGTGTAGTAAAGTCATGGCAATTCAACATACCTAAACTATGTGAATTTTCCTCTCTGTTCATGCGCTTGTTGTTCCTTTATCCATTTGTTCCTATCCATTCTTTGGTGGCTCTGGAAGGTCTCTATACTGTTCTGCCCAGATGCACTCAAACCCTTCTTATTCTTTCTCTACACTAGAGTCCCAGCTTCTGTGTGTCTGCTTCCAAAAGCAGATATTTACCAGCCACAAGTCAGCAGAGCTAATTTATATACATCACAGGCATGCCATGCCCCTGGGACTGATAAGGCTTTGAGGAGGGCTTTGTCCGTGGCTGCCCTCTGTGGGAGTTTGGAAGCTTAGCCCTCTGGCTCTGCTGTGGCATTGTTCTGAATTTCAGGTAGAATCTAGATCTCAGCAGGTACATCGAGGGCTTAAGAAATCCTTGTGGAACTAATACATGATGAATACAGAACATCTATACATGTGGAAACAGCAAATATTCAAGTGCCTAACTTTGCTATGGGTAAGGCTGAGACATTTGCACACAATCCTGAATCCACCATGAATTACCTGGCATAGAGTTTTGCTCCTGTTCTGTGCAGGTGATTTGCTCTGGCTGGTGAACTATTGGTATTGTAAGGTTGCTCTATATTATTGTTTACAGTCAAGTGGCACTGATCACCTGTCTACTCACAGTGAAATTCTCTGATTTGCCCAGGGACCAGTTACTGTATCCTTTTAAAAATTATACAAGTAGGGTACTTACTATAGCCTTTTGTTCCTTATTTCATTTTTTTTATGTTTTAAGAGTCATCTGTAAATTGGCTTATAGATTGTGGGACCAAAACAAAAGGTAATGAAGAATGTCATCTAGAGATCCTAAAACTTGAATTGAATTCTGTGCCTGGACTGGACCTAAGAGTATCTTATTTGACCTCAATGAAAGGCCACATTCAATGCATCTTAGTCTCACTTATAGTTAGATAACATTTTCTGAACCAAGAATTGATGTCATCAATTGTTAGACTAGTAATCTTAATCTGTGTCAATCACCATGCAGTATTCCATATTATCTCTTTTTGTGAAATGGCAGTGAGGTAGCTTTATACTGAGGAGAGAGTTTCCTAAGATGTTGACAACCTAAATGGCTGAGTCACTGAGTGCGAAAGAAAGAGACCAGACAGACCTACACTGAAACTTGTCCGTGAAAAATAAAACTCAATTACATTAAGCTAACGCTAAGTTGGGGTTTGTTGTCACACCACGGCTGGGCCATTTGAACAATATAGCAGGCCTAGACACATTATTATGATTGAAAAAATCAGAAGATAATGAAAACAATGAAGCTTCCAGAGAGAACTGATCCCTTGTAAAGGAAAAAAAATCTGACAGGTTTATAAAAAGAATTCTAAAATGAAAACAGATGATGAAAAATATACCTGAAGCACTGAAGGAAAAGTATTAAAACCTAGAGATTTGTACGCAACTCTGATTCCTCTTAAATTTGTCAGTGCAGGGAATATATACTCAGGCATATAAGCTTTTAAAATTTTGTAACCTTGATACCTATTTTTGAACACCTTACAGAAAACACTGAAATAAGAGAAATAAATCCAAGGTAATATTGTAGTAGTTATTAGGAGTAAGAATGATGAACAAAACTTAGAAAAGTTCACCATATCTTAGAAGAGCAAGGATCAGAAAAGTTAAAGAAAAATAGAACATAGATATATAACAATTCAACATTAAACATCTAGGCAATGCTAACACAATGGACATAGGACAGTAAAGATTTTATTGTAAGGTACTTACTTATATTATCTCAAGAAAATAATATGAATTTTATCTTGAGAATATAATTAATATTGTTGCAAAATAAGTACTTAATGTAAAACTTTTAAAAAAGCAAATAAACATTAATATATCATCATTTAAGATAACCTGTCAAGATGGAAAACAACATGTAAATATAAACCACCAAATAAAATTTAATTTATAAATTGGAAATAAAAAAGACAAGAAATTAATGTACAATATAAAATATGTTACACAAATTTATAAATTTATCATAAACATAAAGAGGTTAAACTTTTCAATTAAAATTACACAGCTTTGGCTAAATGAGAGACTAGATCAAGGAATTTTTTTTAAAAAAATCTTTATTTGTACATTACATATACGCATCATGATTGCACTCCATAATGGGGATTTCTACCAGAATAAGACACAACTTAATTCTCATTTTTTTCCATAGCTCTACCCACCCTACCATCCCCCCATATACATAAAATTTGTTTCCTTACTTTTTTGTTACAATCTCATCATTTTTCCCACTTCACCCTATTTTACATTGAGCATTTTCTATTTCACAATATATAACATACAATTCTAGGACTCATTTACATCTTTATTTTCTCATACCAGAGTAAAGAAGCGATATGTACCTATCGGTAACCTATTTATTTCACTTATGAGGATATCCTCAAGGTATGTTCATTTAAGTAGAAATGATTCAAACTTATCATTTTTTATGGCAGAGTAATACACCATTCTGTAGAAGAATCACAGTTTTTTAATCCAGTCTCCACTTGATGGACATTTGGGTTGTTTCCAAGATGTAGCAATCACAAATTGGGCTGCTATAAACATGGGTGCACATATGTCACTGTGATATGAGTCTTTTAATTCTTGTGTGTATATACCTAGCAGAGCAATGGCCGGGTCAAATGGGACCTCCAATCCTAGCTTTTTGAGGATTCTCCAAACTGATCTCCACAGGGGTAATACGAGTCCACAGTCCCACCAACAATGGAGAAGGGTTCCTTCTTCTCTACAGCCTCGCCAACATTTTCTGTTGGCTGATTCTGAAATGGCAGCCATTCTATGTGGAGTGAGGTGAAATCTCAGTGTTGTTTTCATCTGCATCTCTCGAATGACTAATGATATTGAGCATTTCTTCATATGCTTCTTAGCTGCTCTTACTTCTTCCTCTGAAAAATATTTGTTCATTTCAGATGCCCATTTTTGAATACGGTCTTTAAATTTGGGTGGGCTGAATTTGTGAGCTCTTTATATATTTTAGATAGTAGCCCTTTTTCTGAGGAACAGCTGGTAAAGATTTTTTCCCACATTGTTGGTTGGCTTTTTGCACTGTTGGTGGATTCCTTTGCTGTGCAGAAGCCTTTAAAAAGAATGAGGTCCCATTTGTTGATTTCATCAGCCACTACCTGTGCTATAGAAGATTTGTTCATGAAGTCTTTCCCTAAGCTAATGTCTTCAAGAGTTTTACCTAACCTGTTTTGCAGTAGGTTTAGAGTGTCTGTTTTAATATTTAGGTCTCTTATCCACTTTGATTTTAGCTTGCTACATGGTGAAAGAGTTAGATCTAGTTTTAGTCTTTGGCAAGTTAAAGGCAAGTTTTTCTAGCACCATTTGTTAAAGAGGCTATCTTTCCTCCATTGAGGATTTTTGGCTCCTTTGTCAAAGATGAGGTGGCTCAGTGTATCTGGAGTAGTTTCTGGATCTTCTAGTCTACTCCATTGATCCTCAGGTCTGTTACTTTGCCAGTACCACGCAGTTTTTATCACAGTGGCTTTATAGTATAGTTTCAGGTTCGGAGTTGTAATACCCCCCACTATGTTCCTGTCGCTTAGAATTGCTTTGGCTATTGTAGGTCTTTTGTGGTTCCAGATGAAAGTTTGGATTTTTTTCTCTAGATCTGTGAAATATGCTGTTGGGATTTGAATTGGAATTGTGTTGAATGTGTAGAGTAGTTTTGGGAGTATAGCCATTTTGACAATATTGGTTCTTCCTACCCAGGAGCAAGGTATGTCTTTCCATTTTTTGATATCATCTTCTACCCCATTTTTCAGAGTGCTATAGTTTTCAGACTAGAGGTCTTTCACCTCCTTTGTTAGATTGATTCCTAGGTATTTTATTTTGGGGGGTGCTATTGTGAAAGGGACTGACTCTCCAATTTCTATCTCAGTAGGTCTACTGTTTGTGTATAGGAAGGCTACTGATTTTTGAATGTTGACCTTGTAACCAGCTACACGGCTAAAATTGGCAATTAGGTCCAGCAGTTTTTTAATTGAGTTTTTAGGATCCTCTTGATCTAGTATCATGTTGTCAGCAAATAATAACATTTTAACTTCTTCTTTTCCAATCCTTATTCGTTTTATTTCTTTCTCTTGCCTAATTGCTATGGCTAATATTTCTAGAACTATATTGAACAGAAGTGGTGAGAGAGGACACCCTTGTCTTGTTCCTGATCTTACTGTGAAAGGTTTCAATTTTTGACCATTTAGTGTGATACTGGCTGAAGGTTTCTGGTAGATAGCTTTTATTAGTTTCAGATACAGACCATCCATTCTGATCTTCTGTAGAGTTTTGAACATAAATGGGTGTTGTACTTTGTCAAACGCTTTTTTCTGCATCAATTGAGATGACTATAGGATTTCTGTCCTTAAGCTTGTTAATATAGTGTATAACATTGATTGATTTATGTATGTTGAACCATCCTTGCATCCCTGGGATGAATCCAACTTGGTCAGGGTGTATAATATTTTTGATAATTCTCTGTATTCTGTTTGCCAGGATGTTAAGGAGGATTTTTGCATCAATATTCATTAGAGATATTGGCCTGCAGTTCTCTTTTTTGGTTGGGTCTTTCTCTGCTTTTGAAATTAGGGTAATGGTTGCTTCCAGGAATGAGTTTGGGATTTACTGCTTCCCTGTCAATTTCATTGAAGAGTTTCAGAAGTAGAGGCACTAACTCTTCTTTAAAAGTTTTATGAATTCAGCAGTAAAACCGTCAGGTCCAGGGCTTTTCTTTGTTGGTAAGTTTTTAATTACATTTTCAATTTCACAGATTGTTATTGGGATATTTAACATTTCCATATCTTCTTTATTCAGCTTTGGTAGTTCATACGTGTCTAGAAATCTATCCATTTCTTCTACATTTTCCATTTTATTGAAGTATAAATTTTCAAAGTAGGTGTTTATTATCCTCTGGACTTCATCTGGGTCGGTAGTAATTTCTCCATTCTCATTCCTAATAGCATAGATATGAATCTTTTCCTTCCTTTGTTAAATGAGGTTGGCTAAGGGTCTATCAATTTTGTTTATCCTCTCAAATAACCAACTTTTCGATTCATTGATTTTTTGAACCGTTCTCTTGGTTTCTATTGCATTAATTTCTGCCCTGATCCTTATAATTTCTTGCCTAGTGCGAGCTTTGGGTTTGTTTTGCTCCTCTCTTTCTGGTTGCTTAAGGTTCAGCATTAAATTGTTTATTTGAGCTTGCTCTGTTTTCTGGACCTAGGCTTTCACTGCTATGAATTTTCCTCGTAGAACTGCTTTCATTGTGTCTCATAAATTTCTATATGTTGTACTGGGGTTATCGTTTAGTTGTAAGAACTGCTCAATTTCTTCTCTAATTTCTTCTATGACCCATTGGTTGGTCAGCAGAATGTTGTTCAGTTTCCATGTGTTTGTGAAGATCCT
>PVIR01019558.1:0-31437 GCA_004026965.1 Petromus typicus
TACCAGGGGGACGGCGGGGAGGGAGACAGGCAGGTGGACGGAGACATTTCCGGGCTGGCTACCTGGCCCGGAAGACTATCGCGGTAGATACGCACACTTTAAAATCTGTCCAAACCCACAAAATATACGACACCAAGGAAGAACCCTAAAGCAAACTGCAAATCTGAAGGGTGATTCGGGGGCGTCACGCCCGAATGTCGGTCCTGATAATGCACCACTGGTGTGGACGCCGAGAGCGGAGTGGCAGTGCCCCCGAGGGAGGAAGGCAGGCAGAGCTTCCTCTGATCTTCTGCTCAGTCCTGCTGTGAACCTAGGAGTGCTCTAGAAAATGGGTCACACACCACACACACACACAGCTGCAGGTGGCGAGTGGGCAGCAGGGCCACTGCCCAGCTCAAGGTCATTTTTGAAGCCAGCTTAGGGGAAGACCTAGAAGAGTCACAGGACAAGGCTGCGATCATACAACCTCAGCAAATCAAAAGGGACAAAAGAATAAAAGGCAAAATGACAAAGAAGAATTTCCTGTCAGGAAAATATTTTCCTCCAGATACATATTTTTCAAGTTTTGCGGTTTAGCACCTGACACCTGAGATCTATCAATTTCATTGCAAATGCGTTGATGCCAAGGGACGACCAGAGTGGGAAGCCAACCCGCTCGAACGCCATCATTCCCAGGTAGGTCCTGTTCCGCCACCGCCGTCGTGCGGCCCCACGGCTGACACAGCACACCCACCCACGCCTCCATCCTGGCAGTGAAATCAGAAATGGACGGCGCTGCTTGATGAAGCCATTAAAATGAAATTAATCTGCCATTTCTGCAGCCCCAAATTGATAAGCACACAAGCACTCATTTATAATTGCTTACTTCAACCTTACAACATTCCTTCCAATATTTCTGTTCTCTAAAAAAGTCCATTAACGTTGCATTATTTTTTAATCATCTTTAAAATTAATGTTGATCGGGAATATGTCCTCATCTCAGCTTAAGTAAATCTCCCTCCCCTTGCACAGCTGGGTATCTCAAGAGCTCTCTGCGCCGTTTGGTTCCAGCCCTGTGGCAGGAACTCCGAGAAGCTGGGGCCCAGGGACCAGGTCTGAGGGTGGCCGCCCCCCGGAGCAGAACCAAGGACACCTTTCCAGGGCTGGAATGGGAGAAGGAAGAGACGCATTCATTTTACAGGAAACAAAAAAGGAAACAAGGTTAAAATGAAGTTTATTATTTTTTTGATTTTTTTGTTTGTTTTTAGTTTTTTTTTTAAATAAAACTGTTTGTGAAACAGCTATTTTATCCCCATGGCAGAGCGACCCCTGAAAGATGCACTAACCCCTTCTTAAGGCCTTAACAAGATTTTTTTGTACTTTTTTCTTTTTTTTAAAACTCAGATATTTAAAAATTATACAATTACAAAACAAAACAAAACAAAACAACATAAAGAAACACAAAGCCTGGGGCTGTTTATCTGACAGTCCCCCTTTGCCATTATAAAAATGAAAGCAGAAAGAAAAATGTTACGTGGGTGCTTCTGGTCAGTTTAACCCACCCACGCGGTGCACACCAGCACCCCTCCCGTCCCTGCCTGCTCTGCGGCAGAGGCCCGGGCCTCCTTCGGTCCCGTGGGTCCCCATGGGTCAGGGCACAGCTGCCTGGAATGTGTTGAGGACAGAGATGGGCCCGTCCCGGCTCTGCCTGCTGCTGCCAGACCTCTATCCCCTGGGGCCCCAGGGCTCTCACCAGCCAAATAACACAGGACACAGCCATCACCCTGGGGCATCTGCCAATTTTATCCCCCAAAAGATAAAAATTTTAAAAATAATAAATAAATAGTGTTTCTGGAAAGGAAAAAAATTTATTTTTGTGTTTAAACATCTTTACCCACCACACACACTCCTGGAAACCTGGGCTGACCCCAACTCCCGCCCCCAACCCTTCCCGCTCTGAGACAGATCACTGGCAGAGGGTGGTCTAGGCCCGGCCCGGCTGCTCATTTCATCCTGGGTCTAGTGTTCTCTGAATCGGTGCGAGAGGCTGAAGATCAAAGCCACCCCAATCCTTTATGAGATGAGTTTGTTCAGTTCAATTTCACATTTAAGTTTCACTGTCACTGGAACAAATTTGGAGTTAACTAGATAATTTTAAAATAGAATCAAAAGGGATAGCGCACCTTTCATTTAAACAAAGTCTTTCCAGACTAAAAATAGATTTATATATATATATTTTTTATCCCTCCCTTTATTCCCCCCCTTCCCCATCACCCCCTCCTCCCCCCTCCCCCCACATTGTCACTATGGAGATTGTGTCCATGGAAACAGCCATTCCAACATCTTGGTTCTTTCTTTCCTGTGGTGCCACTGGTTTGAGCGATGTGAGAACGTAGGAAGGAAGTGCTGGCTGGGCAGGCACGCGAGGCAGGGCAGGGTGGGAGGTGGCTGACGGCGGACATCTCCATCCATCACGAGTGTCCACCACTCCTCATCTCCACAGTCTAACCTGGAAGACAGGCAGCAGACGCTGAGTGCGGGAATCGTACTCGTGCTGCCAGCAGCAGGCCCTGCTCAAGTGGCCCTGGGGTGGAGACTGCAGCTGGGACCTCCTGCTGAGCCCTCCGGAGTTGGGCAGCTGACTCGGCACCGCTGGACTCGGCACCCGGAGCACCTGGAATACGGGGAGAGGCAGCGGGGCCCAGGGAGCAGTGTGAGGCCAGGCCCCACCCCCAGTGCATGGAAGCGCACGAGGACTCTTCGACTCAGAGTCAGTGGCAGGCCCATCCTCACAGAGGTGGCTGATGGCACCCGGCCGTGACTGAACCTGGAACACCCCGCCACTCTGTGGAGGGTGCTGTCACAGTCCAGCTTGTGACCACTTCACAGCCACCCGTCTCTGGGTGATCCAGCCAGGTCTTTACACAGGCAACCTCTTCCCAAGCCGCTGGCGGGAGGGAGGTCTCAGGCCCTTTGGGGGGCTTGTGAGGGCTGGAGCCTATTCATCCTCTGGCTCCTCTTCCCTCAGCTCAGGTGCAGGATGGTGGGGCTGAGGGCGCACACAAAGCAGATGGCTGTGCCCCCCGGGCATGCCCTGTGCAAAGGGCTCACAGAGCCCACAGCTCCCAAGGAGCTGGCGCAGAAAGGTTTCACCGGTTGCCAGGTGTGACAGTGCCCGGGGGCTCCCTCGGTTACCACTCTCTCCTGTCCAGCGTCCTCCCCCAAGGAGTAAGCCGCAGGGACCTGCTCCCACCACGCTCACTAGCACACGAAGCTATGAAGGCTGGTGCGTGTGCAAGTGCGGAGGACTCACCGCACACACAGAGACAGACACACACACACCCCGCCCATGCCAGAAAGAGACTCCTCGCAGTTTGGCAGAAAGACACATAAGCACAATGTCACCGCACTCAAGTGGAGAACCAGCTCCAGGGCTCTAGCTGCCAGGCTCCTAGAACGGGGGCCGGTGGTGGAGCCACCCTGTCCTCAGAAAGCCCACGCCAGAGCACGGCTTCCCTCGTCCCTGGTCCCAGCGATCACGCCAGCCCCACAGTCTACGCCCCCAAAACTGCAATCCTTGGCCACCAGCCCGCCCGGGGGAGATCCTTCGCCGTCTCGCTGGTTTCCCTGCGGCTGGGGAGAGTCAGCCCTGGACAACTTCCTCACCCTCAAGAGCCAGAGGCCCTTCGGAAGTGAAATGACCAGCGGGTGCGAGAGGCCGTGTGACTGAGGCCGGATGCCCACACGCCCTTGGAGGCTCTGCTTGCGGCAGGAGCGTGGGGCTTGCCCGGCAGGCTTGGGCCTGGATCCCAATCTTAGAGGCGCATCTTGGTTCCCAGCATCTTCTAGGGTGTTTTTTGAGATAAGGTCCTCAATATAAAGTTCAGTTTGACCCTGGTCTTGAACCTGTGGCAATCTTCTTGCCTCAGCCTGAGTGCTGGGATTACAAGTGTGCACTACCACGCCCAACTTGGTACCCAGCCTCTGGCTGACTGCTGGCCATGGACTGGGCTGGCCCAAACGCATCTTGACTTCTCCAGTTAAGTTTAAAAACTGTTCGTACATGGCCAGGGATTTAGCTCAGCGGTTCCGGCATCTGCCTAGCAAGCACAAGGTCCCAAGTCTGATCCCCAGTACCACACACCACAATGTTGGACATGGTGGCTCATGCCTGTAATCCCAGCACTAAGGAGGCAGAGGCAGGACAGTTGTGAGTCTGAGGCTCGCCTGGGCTACACAGTGAGTTCAGGGCCAGCCTGAAGCACAAAGCAAGATCCTGTCTCAAAAAACAAAGCAAAACAAAACAAATCCCTGTTCTTACAGCAAGGTGCAGAGCAAGAAAAGAAGATACCTCTGCACTTGCTATGTGCCAAACCCCAGAAGCTTCACAGACATCATTTCATGCTGACACTGACTCCATCTTCAAGATGAAGGAGCTGAAGCTTAGAAAACGACACCATGACCAAAGCCTCACGGCTGTGAGGTGGGACTGGGGCTCACAGCCAGCAAAGCTCTGCTGCTGGCCCAGCTGAGGCCTACCTCGCAAGGTGTGGCCGAGGGCATGGCTGGGCCAGGCCATGCGTCTGGGCCTTGTGAGCTCTCTGCCACTCCACACTGAGGATGCTCTGAAGGCTGAGGGGCGGGCACCAGGCTTCGTCCTCCACGCCTCCCGCCCTCTCGTGGTCTGACCTCAAAGGGCTCCTCTGTAACCCTCCACACCAGACTCTGCCTGCCTCATCACAGCAGAAGGCCTCACCAACTCCGCATGCCTGGCCCTGCCCGGATCCAGGATCCTCTGGGGCTGCCTCCTCAGCTCGAGACAGACAGGTGCTTTCAGCGGAGACAAAGTGAATTCTGATCGAGGGTCTGGCCAGTCAGGTTCATGGAGGCCTTTCTTCTCTGGGACACACTCACTGACAGCAGGCACAATGCCCCTGGGGTCTTGCTCTAGACCGATGCGTGGGCGGCCTCGGCCCTGCAAGAGCATCTGGTCAAACAAGCACACACTGAAGCTGTACTGATACCAGGAAGGCTGGAGCGCAGGGCGGGCAGTTTAGAGAGTGCTCAGAAGGGAAGGGCTCTCCCGAAGGCATGACCCACCCGGAAGCCGAGGCGCAGATGAGACAGAACCCATCATGGCTTCTAGCATGGTGCATTTGCCAAAGCCCCGGAGGAGGCAGCCCAGCCTGCAGGCCCGCAGTGGCAGCCAGGAAAGCCTGGCACAGGCAAGACCAGGAGTCTGAACTTTACTCTAATTATGCCCAGCCCCTCAGGAAGGACTGGCTGCTCTGAAGTGATGACAGGACCGGGGCGAGTCCAGTGGTGACTGCGCCTGCTACCCCAAGGCAGGGCTTCACGTGGCAGGCAGCCTCCACAGTGAGAAGGACTGACTCGGGCTCTGTGCGAAGCCCTAACCCCAGGGCTTCCCTAAGCAGCCCTGCACGGATCCACAGGGCCAGAGCCCTCCTGTATCTGCAGGTGGGCAGGATGGCCGTGTGTGGGCTTGTAAGTGGCTGGCACCCTCCTGCACCCAGGAGACAGCATCAGCCTGATGACGTGCATCCCCAAGGGCTCACTCCTGTCAAGGAAAGCCAGGTGCAGGGTGCTGCTGTCATAGTGCCTCAGCCACCAGGCGCACGGAAGCCAAAAGAGATCAATCTCAGTGATCAGGAGGTGGCCCGCTGGACACTGTCCAGGACACCCCCAGCCTGTGCTGCTGACCAGCTACCTCAGTACCGGGGGCGGGGCAGGCAGCATCTCCCAGCCTCCATGCTAGGGCAGGTGCTGAAAGACAGGGTGAGTGCTGGCTACCCTGGCCTTTCCCATTACAGCTGCAGGAAGCTCGCAGCCTAGCGCACCGGCTGCACGCCCACCACTTGCTGAGGCCTGGCTGAGCCCTCACCTGGCTGGCACGGTCATCTTCCTCTTTAAGGAAAAACCGAAGCTTAACTCCCATCACAGAGCACTCTGCAGGCCACTGGTGAGCGGTGGGTTAGCAGGAGGCGGGGGGCAAGTGCACATTCACTTTCTCCCGTCTTGCCTGGGGTCTCAGCAGTGGTGAGAGTGCTCCCCTCGCTGCAGCCAGACGGGACCCCCAGACAGGTGCTCGGCTGGGAGTGTTTCTGTCCCTGCTGACCGGCATTTCCACACAATTCTCTGGCTCACCCTGGGCCAGAGGGAAGGTAACTGACCTCAATGCTACTCCACTGGATCCCAGAACTGAAACCTGGAGACGAAATGTGCATCTGGGAAGTGCACATGGACAGAAAACTCCGAAAGGACAGGACTGCACTTGAGGGCCCCCGTGTGATGGGTCAGGCCGTGCTCCAGCCTGGGAGGGGGGAGGATAGAGCTCACTATTCTGCTTGAGACCAGACTACTCTGCCTGGGCGGGCCTGAGGGGTGGCAGAGAAGATGCCCCAAACCTTTGAGAGCTGCCTAACAGGGCCCCCATTTTCTCTAGCACAGGCAGGAATTCAGGACTAAACCAAACAGCACCAAACAGGTGGCTCTCTCCAAGCCAAGTCTTCAGGTCCCATTTCAAGAACACGGGCCTCGTGGCCGCTCCAGAGACCCGCTCCAGCGACAGCGGCCAGGCCCGGACACTCTAGACCAGGGGCACGGAGAGGGCCGGACAGCTCTCTGAAACCCGTCCGCACTGTGGCGCTGCCCTGGGAGCTGACCAGGGGCCTGAGTACAGGTAGGCAGGGCGGCCCAGCAGCACTGGCTGTGCAGCAGCCCAGTGACCTATTCCAGGTCCACAGGGCTCCACCACCCAAGAACACACAGAGCAGCACCCCCTCCCTTGTCCTGCTCTGCGCCCTGTAGCGGCAATCTGCTCCCTGGAGGACCAACAGAACTCCCACCGCCCTCCAGCCTGCAGGGTCCTCCCCAAGGCTGTCCTGGGAGCCCCCCCCACGGGAAACAGCTTCCCAGAGGGGGACAGCCAGCGCTTTCTGGGGTGAAATGACCTCCCCTCACAATTACTGAAGCGTATTCCACAGGAAGGCAGCTGTCAGTATGGAGAGGACACAGTCCACAGGGAGACAGGACCCCAGGACCCCTGTGTCCAGGGAGCACAGAGTTCACACAGAAGCCCCTCGTCTGGAGAGAAGGGAGCCATCAGGGAACCTCCCGGGCAGGGCCCAGCCTGCAGCAGAGCGCGCCACAATCTCGCCTGCTCTCTTTAGCCCCGTTTTTCCCTGTCTCTCAGCAGCTGAGTGGGGAAGGGACAGAGCGGGCCACCCGCTTCTAGGGCCCCAACTGCTATAATCTTGTCCTCGTGGGCACATGGACAGACAGCCGGGCCACACGCTCACAACAGAGCCGCTCAGTCTCTCTAGACTTTGAAAAGTAAAATTAACTAGGATGCCAAAGTCTACTAAGTCTGAGAGGATTTTCCTTCCCTTTCCGCTTTTTTGAAAAGGAATCCTTTATGGTACTGGGGGGAACAGGATTTCATACAAGAAAATGTGGAGAATTTTCTGTTTTTCAAGGGAAAACACACTGAAAGCTTTACAGAAATGTAGTCAGTTAAGAAGAAGAGAGTTTAGGCTAGGACTGTAGGCTCTGAGGGAGACACAAGAGCAGGGTGCGGGCAGACGCTCCTGGCCCACGGGCTCGTCCTAGACGTCGGTCACACTCTGCTTCAGCACTCGCTGGGGCCCACTTGCCAGTTCTGCCCCGAAAGACTGACTTCAGAAAGAGTCCCCGAGTCCACCAGGACAGTCTGCGGCCTCCACCACCTGCCCACAGACGCTCCGGGGAGCTAGGTACCCAAAGGAAACGGCCTGAACCAGCGCATGACTAGGAGCCGTCCGGCCCTCCCGGCCGGCGGGGCAGGGGCCGGCGGCCGACTCACCTGTGCTTGCTGTCCTCTCCGCTCCCACGCGCACTCCGCCCCCCTCACCCCCGCTCCGACTGCTCTGTGCTGAGGCTGCCTTTCGCGGTCTTGTTCTGCAAGGCGGGGAGAGGGCACGGAAGGGGAGGCTGATCCGGCAAAGCCACGAGGAGACCACAGAGGAGACAGAGGAGCGGAGCGTGGGAGGCAGTGAGGCAGAAGCGAGGAAGGAACAGCACATGGAAGAGGGGAGAAAAAGGAGAGTCAGTATCGAGTGACACACAGGAGACACTTGGACAGGTTTCTGAGGCAAAAATCTGGCCACGAGTAAGCATAAAGACAACACTGTCAGACCCTGTGATCCATCTCTGGGGACGATTTTTAAAGAAAGCTGTTAAGTATCTTTCAAGAATCCTTTGAAAACAGACCTCCAGGTGACCTCTTTCTAGTACTTTCAGTCACTGACCACCAGGTGTCACTGTGACCTCAGCCAACAGAGTGGCCACCGCGTTGGGTGGCAGCAGCGCTCCAGCCCACCACCTCTGGGGCTCTTACCCCTCCCCCAACGGCATCTCCACATCTGACCAGTCACCTCCTTGTCACCCACTTTTCATGAAAACCCCCCTCTTAAATAGACTATGGACATCAGGCTGTTTCTGGACCAGACCGCCGATTTCCCCAAAGCCTTTCTCAATCTGGGAAGTATTTCTACTTCCTGCCAGGCCTAGCACCTATCTTATCAGATCAACTTGCAAACTGGAGTTCTATGAAACTAAAGTGGAAGTTGGCAAGCTTATCAAGTTTGATTTAATTTTTCTGAACGAACAAAAACCCCCTTCGACAACAAACGCACACACAGCCCCGCACGCCACACAGGGTGCTGGCCCCCAGGCCCGCCTCTGGGACCATCCTCACCCTCCCAGGGCCAGGAGCATGCCAGCAGCCCCAGGTGCAGTGGGGTGGCACATGAGGTCTTCCAGGACGAGGCCCCCAGGGGTGCCGGTGCCCGGCCTCTGCTCACCTTGTGCTTAGGGCACCTCACCGAGAAGTTCTCTTCATGTAGCAAACAATCTGCAGGACAGAAGGGGACAGTCAGTGAGGCCGGCATGGGCTGGCACCGCCAGACCCGTGTGGTCCGCGCCCAGGATTGATAGCAGCAGACAGGGAGGCGAAAGGGCCCCGCACTGGACTTTCTAACATGAAAACATCAGCATCCCAAATAATCTATGTGGTATTCCATCACGATGCAGTACCAATCCTTAAAAATGTAACATTCTAAAATAGTTAATGGTATGGGTGAATATTCGTGATGCTTGAACAACTAGGATATACAAATTATTACCAATATAACATGATTCTATGGCTAGGAAGATTACAGGTCAGTCACTTAAATGTTTATTTTTTTCTGTATTTCTCTGACGACATCATACTTAACAATTACAGACAATCTCTGAAAGCCGTTACTTTACCGCCCTCAGTTCTAGGCCAGCCCCATTCTAGGTACCTTTTCTTCTCTGTACAGAGCCCAGGAGTTGAGACAGAACAGGGGCCAGGCCAAGAGCTCTGCGGAAACAGGAGACGCTCCCGAGGAGAAGCGCATAATTCACACCGAATGCTTCAGAGGAAGTGGAATCCCAGAGGCTGCTTCTAACCCTCGGTGGGAGGTGGGACGCATCCCAACTTTGAACATGGTGACAACACTCGACGCTGGCAAGGAGTATCTGCCTCCAGGTAAGTGGGGCTCCGTGGCACACGGCTGGTGTGTGGAGCGCAGTGAGGAAATCTAATTAACAGGCTCACTCTGCACACCACAGCTCCTGCAGACCGACAGCCAGGTCACCGGTGCAGGACGTGGTGGCACAGTGTTAATAAATATTGATCACACATTTGCAGAGGCTCCCTGGCACCATGGCAGGAGGCAGCTCGAGTACTTACCCTTGTTAAGTTTGCAATTTAACCAGTATAGGCTGAGATCCAGCTCACTAGTCTGTGTACCCAGAGATTTCAAGTGAAATACAATGAACAATGGGGCATAAAAATGAGAACTTTGCAGCATCCTGGACAAACCCAAAAAGGCACTTTCTAGTTCAGCTTGCCCCACATTGTCTGGACCTGGCTGTCTAGAGGGTGAGTGAGTGGCAGCCTCTGTGCTGCCAGGGCCCAGAGCCCAGCCAGTCCTCACTAACCGCCGGGCCCCTCCCCCAGCAGGCAACTAGCTTGGTGGTAAATGAAATGTGTTAATTTAAAACCCACAAGTACGTAGCGTGACCAAGATCCCTGCTGCTCCAATCTGCCAGAGAGTTCATGAACAGCAGGAGACACACGACTGGAGCTCGGGGAAGCACTGTCTCTTCACCTGGGCTCTGGCAGGCTCCAGTCTGGGGCAACGAGCAGTAACGCGGGGTGAAGCTGGCCACCCGATGCACACAGCTTAGAGGACGGAGGGCCAGGGCTGTGCTATGGTGAACGGTGCCCCTGGAAGGGCACAGGTGGTTCAGTTCTCCTCAGAGCCACACAGGGGTCCAGCCGTCACACAGCACTGATAAATACATCTAGGTCGGGGGCGTTAAGCAAAGAATATACATACACATCCAGGACAACCTAGAACTAGCGCCAGGTTCTTTTGGAAAAGTGAGTTTGCTGAAGAAGTTGCCAGACAGGGCCCGCCCCGCCTGTGTGGGGACACTGCACGGACATGTGCTCTCCCCTGCCCCCGCACAGACCCGCAGGTTGTCAGCGCTGCAACTTCGTCCCTGGCATGCACCAGAAGCATAGCCAAGAGGCTCTAAACCCTGGGAGGGGAGAGAACGGGGAACTCGGCCACCTCTGGCCAGGCTGTGCTGCGGTAGGCGCAAAAGACAGAGCACAGAAATCTCTCCGGAGGGCTGTGACAGATGTCTGTGACACGGCACCCATTACATGATCAGCAAGCCACTCTCCTGATTTGACTTCTCCGAGGCCAAACGGTCACACAGTGCAGAGGGCTTCATCGCATTTCCACAGGATGAAGTGAAAACAAACAGCTCAGAGCTTCATCAGCCAAGTGGGAGACTCACAGGCGGCCTCACCAACAACATGGCTTCCAGAAACAAACGCAGCCCCCAGGAGGGCACACAATTTCATTCTCCGTCAGCTATGGCAGGGGTAACAAGCTCCATAAGTAGCTTCGGATGCTTGCCTAGCCATGGAGACCTCAGCTGCAAGTGGTGACCTCTAGGACGAGGCGAGAGAACCCAAAGGTCCTTTGGGCCTGCCGGGCACCAGACACCATCTCGGGCTCAGCTGGCACCAACCTCGAGCTGTTGCCTTCCCTGCATCGCTGCTGCGCAGGGCAGCGGAACCTCCCGGAGCCTCGGGAGGGGAAGAAGGGGCTGCTTTCTGGGAGGAACCGGGCCTTGGCATCCACATGCCCTGACCAGGACTGAGATCCACTTCTGCAAGATCAAAGTCTGCAGCAAAAGAGCAGTTTTCAAATGCTTCTGTGAAGGTGGCTGGGGCGAGTGAAATTCCCAGCTGTATTTTCTTTATGAGAGTAAAAGAAAAATCCCCTCCAGGCAAGATTCTTTATGCACAGAAGAATTATTAATGAGCTACCACAGCCCTTTTTTCCTTCTGTCTTAATTGCTATGGCTCATTGTATTAAATACATCAAAATTTAAAAAAAAAAAAATCAAAGCTCATGTTCTTATTACTGCACCCTCTACCTGGACCCAAATCCTGTGCCTGTGACATAACAGCACTAACAGTTAATGATGTCAGAAGCCAGAACCAGTGTCAGGCCAGGGAAGGTGCAGGAGCCACAGATTCCCAGGAAACGAAGATTCTGTTTCCATGGAGACATTCCAGCAACAGAAGTTTTCCGGAGACAACACCTCTTAAAGGTTTGGGCAGGTGACAGCAAGGCAGACATGAAAATGTACAGCTGCTCCTTATTCACCAAGAGACCAGGGTCTCATACCCAGGGACCTCTTGGTTCCCATGGGAAAGAAGCCAATCAATGAATGTCTTTCCCAGCTGTGGATCACACAGGACAGAATGCCCAAGAAAACTGTGGACTAAACACAAGCATCTGTCCCCCAGACCAGCGCAGGCCTCTGAGTCTTTGTTCCTTGGTCACTAACCAGATCAACGTGGTCCTCACGGAGCTACTTCAATGCACCCACTCAAAGGGGCAGAGTACAGCAGTTGGGGCAGTGAAGCCACAGGGCTAAGACCTTGGCCTGATACTTGGCCACAAACTTCTTTCTGTTAAGGAGAGATCTCAGCATCTTGGCTAGGCAGACACATACGACAGGCTGGAACAAGAGAGGGGTAGGAACCATACTGACTCTGAGCTAACGAAGAGAGGTCCTGCATCCTCTGGCTGGTGGGGAGGGACATGATGTTCCCACTGCCTTCCTTGCTCTCTCCGAAGAATCCCTGTAAGACTGCTGGTTGTCAGCAAGGTGACTCTAAGACTGTGCTGTCCAGTCACAAGCCACATGTAGGTGGCCACTTAAATCTAGGTTTTACAAAAGTTGCTTTCTCCAGTCCCACTGGCCACACTTTGAGTGTTCAACAATCCCATTTGTCCACGGCTATGGAAATGGAGTAGGTCAATCTAAAGTACTTCTACCATCACTAACAGCTTCACCATGGAGTGTCTAACCCTTGCAGAAACTACCAGGAGGCGGGCTGGGAACGGGAGCTGACGGCAGCATCCCTCGCCAGCCCTGCTGCTGACACAGCTGGTGCCCCAGTGGGGGCCCAGGATGTGGTCACCCGCCCAGCTGCTCTTACAGCCTTAGGTTTCTGACCAGAGCCTCACTGCGAGAGACTACTGTTTGCCTAGCCAGCCATGAGCAGAACCAGTTCTAGCAAGATTCCCCATATAAAATGAATAGCCATCTCCAACTTAACAATCGGAATATTCACTTAAAAAGCTACAAGTAGATAAAAAAAAAAAAAGAGAGAGAGAGAGAGAACAAATATTCTGGGAACTGGGGCAATACAATGAAAATGACACAGGGCCTCTGGCTGGCTCCTGAGAAAGGACTTAACAGCTGTACTACTACAGATTATGCTCGGCCATGACCCAGGTAAAAGAAAATTCAGACTCAACATGGAGGCACTTGGGGCAAGAAAGACAAGAGGACAAACTCCCTCAACTGACATGGCAATGCTCTGTGCTTCTTCTTCCCTACTGTCCCGCTGGCCAGTTCTGGCCACCATGCTGCCCTTAGTGCATGTATGTGTACGTGTGCACACACATGCGTGCGTGCACACACACACACACACACAAGAGACTCTAATTCTGGCATAAGCATTACCCTCTGTACCTTTTTTGTCTTTTTAGCTGTTCCTCATATAGCAACTTGCAGAAAGGATGCTAGAAGAAAGGGGCGGAGAGAAAGGTGCAAGAGGAAGGGGAGATGCTTAAGCCAAAGTGGGGGAGCCGACAGGTCTCTGCCCCTGGAGCAGAGTGAACAGAACAAACCGAGCGCCCCCATGTTCCCTGCTCATCTTAGGCCTGCACCTGCTCCCCTGGTCATGCCGGCCTCACACTTCTCTTCCCTGACTGACGAATCCCACTTCCTAGCAGCAGTTCAGCTGCCTCCGCGACAGGCCCGGTTCTCCCCTCCTGACTTGGGGAACACTTGGAGATCACAGATAACCTGCTCCTCACTGCACTCTCGTCTGTTTAGATTTTATTCCGCCTCCAACCTGACTGTGAGGCGTTATGAGCACTGGCTGGCTGAAGTTCTTATATAAACTGGATGCTCAGAAAGTTACCAAGAGAAGACAATCTGCTGAGGACATTGAAATATAGAGGAGGGTGCGTAACCGGGGGGTCTGGAGCCCTCTGTGCGGCTCGCTGGACCGGACTCCCCAACAGGAGGTACCTTTATTTCAGCAGGTATCGCCTTACAAAACACACCACCTGCTCCATCTCAACAGATGAAATGCCAGGGCTGAGTATATAGCTCCGTGGTACTATGTACACAAGGTCTTGTGTGTGATCTGCAGTGCAGCAGACACGCGCACGCGGCAGACACACAAACAGACACACACACACGAAATACCACAGCCCTGTGATACAAACCCTGAAATGACTGAAATGGAGTGCTAGGAGAATCTAGGGTTCCTG
The DNA here is from genome assembly GCA_004026965.1 of Petromus typicus. Lineage (NCBI taxonomy): Eukaryota > Metazoa > Chordata > Mammalia > Rodentia > Petromuridae > Petromus > Petromus typicus. The sequence continues at coordinate 13,947 of PVIR01019558.1, forward strand.
GCCCACAGTTTTGTGCTTTTATTTTTTTTGAGACAGGGTCTTTTTTTGTTTAGGCAAGCCCTGAGCTCACTACATAGCCTAGGCAAGCCTTGAACTCACAGCAATCCTCTTGCCTCTGTCTCCTGAGTGTTAGGATTACAGGCATGAGTCACCACACCCGGCACTGTGGTATGTGGTACTGACTGCTGGTGAGTGTGAGTCACAATGCCCTGTATTTTTTTAATTTTTTTTTTTAGGTTTTTTGAGACAGGGTCTCGCTTTGTGGTTCAGGCTGGCCCTGAGCTCAGCCTCCAACTCACATCACAATCCTCCTGCCTCTGCCTCCTGAGTGCTGGGATTACAGGCGTGAGCCACCACGCCCGGCACTGTGGTATGTGGTACCGGTTGCTGCTGGGTGTGGGTCTCCACACCCAGTATTGTTATGTGGTTACCGGGGAATCGAACCCGGGCCCTTGCGCTTGCAAGACAGGCGCCGGAACCACTGAGCTAACTCCCCGGCCCAATGCCCTGTATTTTTGTAGGTGGTTACCGGGGGATCGAACCTGGGACCTTGCACTTGCCAGGCAGACGCTGGAACCACTGGGCTAAGTCCCCGGCCCTCAGAGCTTCTCAGTCTCTTTAAGAATTTCCTTTTAGGGGTGGGGATTTAGCTCAGTGCTAAATTGGCACTGTCTTGCAAGCACAAGGACCTGGGTTCGATCCCTGGTAACCACATAAGATACTGGGCGTGGAGATCCACGCCCACCAGCAACCAGTACCACATACCACAGTGCCAGGCACGGTGGCTCACGCCTGTCATCCCAGCACTTGGGAGGCAGAGGCAGGAGGATTGCTGTGATGTGAGTTTAAGGCTGAGCTCAGGGCCAGGCTGAACTACAAAGTGAGACCCTGTCTCAAAAAACCTGAAAAAAAAAATTTCCTTTTATAGGAGTGTCTTCGGTTCTAAGGAGATAATTTATGTATGTGTGTATGTGTGTGTGGGGTGATGGCTGCTGGTCATCAGAGGGCCAGGCCGCACACATTGGACTTCCAGCTCCTCGCCTGATTCTCTGGAGAATGGACAGAGATCGAGTTAATCACCAAGCCTGCCCATGTGACGAACCCTCCACGAGACTATCTGGACTACAGCACTCGGTGACTGGGCTGTGGGACGTGTAGGGTGCCCGAGGGTGGTGCACCTGTGACGGCACAGAGCTCTGTGCCTCTGCATCTCTACCATCAGGCTCTTCATCTGTGTCCTTTATAATAAATGAGTAAACATAAGTGTTTCCTGGGGTTTTGTGAGAGGCCTCAGACATTAATAAAACCTGAGGAGGGAGCCCTGGGAACCATGAGTCCAGCGATCATTTGGAAGCACGGGGACTTGAGACTGGTGTCTGCAGTGGGAAGCAGTGTGCGCGGAGCCCGAACCTGCAGGACCCGCACGACCTCCAGCGAGAGTCAAAACTGAGTTCAACTGTGGGACACCAGGCTGTGTCCCTGGAGACACATGGAGTACACGGTGAGTAGCACAGAACTGGTTTTTCCTATTTTATGCACAGCCCTTCGTGAGAAAGACATTCTACAAACTGGGAGCAGACTGGGGCTCCCTCAGATGTATCAAGAACACCTAGCCGGGCGTGGTGGCTCACGCCTGTCATCCCAGCACTCGGGAGGCAGAGACAGGAGGATTGTGATGTGAGTTTGAGGCTGAGCTCGGGGCCAGCCTGAACCACAAAAGCGAGACCCTGTCTCAAAAAACCTAAAAAAAAAAAAAAAGAACACCTATGTGCAGCTACATAAACACATACATTCATTCACTTGTTCATGCATTTACTGGCAGCACTGGAGACCGAATCTGGAGCACCTCTATCCCTTTTTATTTTTTTTAAATTTTAAGTCAGGATCCCACTTAGTTACCCAGGCTGACTTTAACTTGAGATCCTTCTACCTTAGCCTCCTGAGCAGCTGGGATCACTGCTGTGGACCACTGTGACTCACTTCATCTTTTCCAAATCAGGAACAAGATACAGATGTCAGTTCTTAAGATGTCTATCCAAAATTTTATTGGAGGTTCTAGCTGAGGCAATTGGGCAGGAAAAATAAATAAAGGGCATTGGATCAGGAAGGAAGAGGAAAAACCCATCTCTATATAGATACAGCTTGTACACAGAAAATCACTACGAACTATTAGAACTACGTAGTCAAGTTCAGCAAAGTTAAAGCATACAGGTCAATATACAAAAATCCATTGTATTTCTGTATATTCACAATAAGCTATGAAAAATTAAGAAAATAACTCCAACAACACTGAAAGTAAGAGTAAATCTAATGAAAGAAGTATGAAATGTATCCTTTGAATAAAACAGTGTACTAAAAAATACAGATCTAAAAAGTCATCCCGTGATCATGGAGAAGACACAAAGCTACTAGGATGACAGTTTGTGCTCATTTATCTACAGATTCAGTGTGATCTCTGTCAAAATTTCAACAGCTTCCCCTTTTAAACAAAACTGGGTAAACTGATCCTAAAGTACACACTGAATGATAAGAGATTTAGAATAATTAACCTTCAGAAGGAGGAATGCATCGAAACAGGCACACTTCCCAACTTCAAACCCTACTACAGAGATTTCGAAATCAAGATGGTGCAGAAATAAGTCCACACAATGATGGCCAACTGATTTTTCAACAAAGATGTCAACATCATTCAATGAAAAAATGATAGCCCTTTTTGTTAATGGAAGTAGGATAAGCGGATATTCACAAATGAAAGAAAATCTGGACTCCTTCATACAACACAAAAATTAAAATGGATCAAAAACTTAAAATAAGCACGAAATCTCTCAGGAAAAAACAGTGGCCTAAATTTTTGGAACTTTGGATTACGTAATGGTTTCTCTGATATGTTATCAAAAGTACACGAAACAGGAAAAAAATGATAAATTACTGTATCAAAATTAAAACTTTTATCATCTAGAGTACATCATCAAAAAAGCAAAAAGTCAAGCCAGGTGTGGTGGCTCATGCCTATAAATCCCAGCATTCGGGAGGCAAAGGCAGGAAGACTGCTGAGTTCAAGGCTGGCCTGGACTACACAGTGAGTTCAGGGACAGCCTAAAACTACAAAGTGAGATCCTATTTCAAAAAACTAAAAAAAAAAAAAAAGCAAAAAGTCACAGAATCAGAGAAAATATTTGTATTTGGAAGCTATATATGTGATAGCAAGCCTATATCCATAAATACATATTCTTAAAACTTAGTAATAAAAAGACCACTCAGTTTAACGATGGGTAGAAATTCTCGACAGGTCTTTCTCCAAGAAGGCATACAAATGGTTGATGATTATGAAAACATGTACATCATTAGTTATCGAGGAAATAACAAAATCTCAGTGAGGTACCATTTCACATCTACTAGGCCAGCTCTAACAGTTGCAATGATAATAGAGGTAGATAACACTTGTCAGTGAATCCTAATGTGCAGTGTGTGAAGGCAAAATGATGCATCCATCCACTTTTAAGAAAGCCTTGAGTCCCTCAAAAGGTTACAAGTGGAATCACTATATGATCCAGCAATGCCTCTTCTTGAGTATTTAGCCAAGAAAACTGAAACAGTTATGTTCACACACAGACTTCTATATGAATGTTCTACAGTGGCATTACTTGCTAGAGTTAACAAGTGTTGATAATGGAAGAATGGATGCAACATAGCATATATTTAACAACAAAGTATTATTTAGCAATTGAAAATAAAGTACTAATTCATACTATAACATGAATGGCCAGGGAGTTAGTTAGCTCAGTGGCATTAAACCTATCTTGCAAGCACAAGGGCTCAAGTTCAATCCCTGTCCCATTAAAAATAAATAAATAAACAAACAGGGATGAACCTTAAAACTATGGTAAGTGAAAGAATTCAGTCACAAAAGGCCACATAGTATAGGACTCCATTTATATGAAATGTCCTGCTAGACATGATGGCACACGCCTAAAATCTCAGTACTTGAGAGGCTGAGGCTGAAAAGGACTATACAACAAAGCTTTATCTTAAAAAGAAAGAAAGAAAGAATGTCCAGAACTGGCAAATCCAGAGAAAGTGTATTAGTCAGTCACTGCCAGGAAGCAGAGGAAGAAAAGGAAAGTCAATGACTACTAATGAACAGGAGTTTCTTTACAGTGTGACAAAAATGTTCTAATATGTGGAGTGACGATTGTACAACACTCTGAATATACTGCAAGTCACTAAACTGTAAACAAATATGCAAATTACATGTGAATTAGATGAGTAATAAAACTATTACTTAAAAATTACCCAATTTCACTTCCCTGTATTATCCTCGCATTCTTTTAGAATTTACAAACAAAAGAAGATCAGGAGAAATAAAAGGAATTATAATAGGGAGAGAATCAAACTGCACGACTCAGCCTTCTGGATGCTCTGGATAAGGGGAGGTGGTCCCAACTTACCTGCGTCGATGGCACACGGGTAATGGTATCGGAAGGAGCAGCCTTTGTTGTAGCAGCCCAGGGTGGCACCAGCCTCCTGGCAGTGGGAGCATTTCTGAAAGGAAGGAAGAAGCCAGACGTGTCAACATTCAGATCTGCCACTCGCACAGCCCTTCCCTGGGCCCAGCCGTCAGACCTCTGCACCGTCTCTGCGGTTGCGGGAATCTGTGTTCAGTCACTGACCACACCACAGGAAGGGTTTCACAAATGATCTCAAATCAGAAAGGACCTGCAGGGGGTGAGTTAAGTGACCCGACAGCAGGTGAACACACCAGACAGTGTAGCACCCAGTCGTCCACCCACTTGCCTGCTCTGCTGGTCATTTCCTTACTGCCACTGTGAGCTGCCTGAAGATCCTGCCTGTTTATTTTTGCTGTGGAAATATAGGGTAGGAGGAGAGGGTTAAGGTAGTAGAGATATATATATATATAAATCTTTCAGAATTAAAAGTGGAATTTGGTTTCTAGTTCTTATATTTATAAGATTTTATTTTTATTTTGATCTACTTACCCCAAGTGCCCAATACAAGTATATTTCCCTTTTCAGAAAATATGGGCTCCTGTATGCAAGTGGTATTTTTATACATGAGTCCTATTTTAAATGCACTAGGAAACCTGCCATGAATCTCCGGCTAAGTGAGAGATTATGCTGTAACTGCGATGCTCCTCCTTGTATGGGCTGGCTTTCTCAAAGTGGGGCACATCTCTATCACCCCGTATGTAGCTGCTGCGAGCGCTCATTCTGCACATAGGAAATGTGTGTCCTATCATAATCACTTTTGTAAAATCCAATCACACGAAGGCCCCCTGAGGAAGGATGCAGATTCTTCAGGTGGCTGGCAGCCCCGCCCACCTAGGAAGGCTAACCAGAGATACAGACACCGGTTCCTGCTTCTAGGAAAAAGAACATGTTCCCCAAGGGGCTTCAGCACAATAGGGTCAGCCCCTGAACACCAAAGCTGAGCTGACCACGCCAATGCCAGCAAAGTCTGTATGCTGTGCTTTCCCCGTCATGACAGCCGTGGTCAGGGTCGCAGGCGAGCTCACTCACGGGGGATGCTTGGAGCATCTCAGCCTGCAGACCTGCTGTCTGCTGCACCAAAAGGAAGGACCTTGCTCCAGGACAGAGAGGAAAGCATCCTCCAGAGACAAAGGTGGGGGAAGAAGGCTATAAGACAAGTCCTGCAAGAACCTTGCCCTCCTGTCCCAAGACCAAGACCCCGCAGGGTGCTGCTAAGAAGTAAATGCTTACCATGTGCCCCCACTCTTGCCAGGAAAGAAGACATCTCTTGGTCCAGAGTGAACTAATGACAGTTAGCAGGCCCTCCAGGAGCTCTGGCTATTCACCCCGTGGGCTAAGGCACCTTATCTCCAACCTCTCTCGGACAGAGATAAGTGGCTGAGTGGCACCCAACTCTGTGACTCTTCCTCACAAAGGGAGCCCAGCATTCAGCTATGGAGGGCTTGCTCCAGCTCCCCCGTGGAGGGGGGTGGTAACTCTCAGCTGATATGGCCATTCAGAAAAAGGGTGCGCCGAGCATTTCTGGTAGTAATGACTGTAAAGAAAGGAGGGTCAAGAGGAAGGAAGGGGCCATCCTCTTATTATAGGTTGAAAAGCTAGTTACAAATATGGCAGGCAGACAGACAAGGCAGGCCCTTGGAGGAAACTCACAAGGAAGGAGACTGTTACAGGAAATCCTAGAAAACAGTGACCGATTAAGGCCTCATTTTCCTGAATAACTAAATCAGTGGGGAGTCAAGGTCTAGACTCACCTCCTCCCTTCCCAGGAACGTAGTAATTGTAAATTTCCTGGGACACAGGGCCAGGAATCTGGCCCACCTGGAAGAGCCTCCGGATGGGGAGGACCCTACATGACTTAATTTCTCAATGGACCCCATTTGATCAATATTGCTTTAAACAACTGTACTTGTTATAATTCCAACGGTTCATCCATTTCTTTTGACTCTTATTGGAAGCCCCCATATTTAACCTGCCTCACTTCATGGCTCTGTTCCATAAAAGCCCGCTAAAAAGTGAGGTGAGTGGGTTGCCCCCCTTTCCAGGTTCCCCCTTCTGTCTCTCTTAGGCAGAAGCTCTCTCTCAATAAAATCTTCCTACTCAAACCTCCATTGGTCGTTCCTAAAATTCATTCTTCGATTTTAGAGAACACGAGCTCGTGTTTTAAGTGGGGAGCCAGGCCTTGTTCTCCTGTGCCACTCTCACCCCCTGTGAGTAGGGGACACTAGCAAATATGGCAGCCATCTCAACATACAGAGCCAATCTGGTGGGGACAAGGAGATGACAGGATGGAGAGATTCGAACCTACTGTGACACTGGTGAGCAGTAAACTAACCCACGTCAGGAACACCCACCTCCAGGCTTGTTCAACACAAGACACAGCTCTGGAACCTAAGTGACTATGTGCTGAGAGACTCTATCTTGTCCAGATAAATTCCACACTTTCCCCCAGTCCCCCCCAAACCTGCCATGTGGCAGTAACTGTACTCACCTCCCAGAACTGCTGGGAAGGCTGGACACCTAGACCCAAGCCTGGAAGAGTGGCTGGATGCAAGTGTCAGTCATGTGACCGAAGGACCACGTGGCAGACACAGCCAGATGCTCTGTAAGAGCCCTGCATGAAAGGCAGCCTGCAGAGTGGGCGGTGCCTGATCACCACCCTGATTTACAGAGATGCAGAGCTGGGTGGATCGTGTCAGTTGCTTTCCTACCTGAAGACTTGCATTTCTGTCCCCTGCAGGGCCCCCAACTCTGAACCATCCATGGACCACATGGCCCATGTTTTTCATGAAGAAAGCACTTGCCACTCACCAGGAAATTACATCAATGAAAACAATACTTGCTGCTGTTGCTTTTTTATTTTTATTTATTTATTTTTGTAGTAGTGGGGACTGAACTGGGGAGCAATGAGTTACACCCTTACCCTTTTTGATTTTGTTTCTTTTCATTTGAAACAAAGTCTCCCTTACTTGCCAAGCTGGTCTCAAACCTGCAATCCTCCTACCTCCACCTCTGCATCTGGGATTTCAGATGCACACCACACATCACGCTGCCTGGCTGATGATGCTTACTTCTTTCAATTAAAAAGCGTGATTAGCTTACTAAATTGCATCTATAGGAGAAAGACCCTGAACGGTGTATTAGGACCTGACAGAAAGTACCTTACACAGATTAGTTCAGTGGTTCTCTGAGTGTGGTCCCTCTGCCAGCAGCACTGGAAGCCGCTGGAGATTTGATACTCAGCCCTCCACACCGTGCTGTAATAAGCCCTGCCAGCAATTCTGATGACAGCATCTTTCACAATCACTGGTCTAACTTCACTCCCTAATCTTCTAGATTCACACACAGAAACGCAGAGAGAGGCAATGACAGGCCACATTCCAGGTTTCAGGAGAGCTGTTTAGTGTTTTCTCCACTGTACTGTGCCCCACAAGACAACCTACATGTCAAAGACGCGGGAAGAAGAATTACGACTTCCCCAACAAAGTCCATCTGAATCCCCAGAACCTGGGCTCCACCCCAGAGCTCACTCTGCAGCGTGATTATGCCAAGGCCTTAGGCTGGGGTGTGTGTGCTGTGCTGGACTGTGAGGAAGCCCAGTCTGATCACAGGAGCTCACAAAAGCAACCCCTCCTCTGCAGAGGCCCAGAGCTGCAGGCGTTAGGAAGGGGGTGACAGAGGTGCCAGGGTGCTGGCTTTAAAGGCTGAAGCGAAAGCCACAGGCCAAGGATTGCAGGTGGCTGTAGAAGCTAGAAAAGTCTGTCCTGGAGCCACCAAAAGCAGCACAGACCAGCTGAACCCCCAAGCTGTTTTAGACTGCTGGGACCTCTCTGAACCTGTACAACTGGAAGATTATCGGTATGTGGTGGTATGACAGCACTGACAGAAAACTAATACATGGGAATTCCCTAAGAAGCTCTGAAGGAGAGAAATGACTGAATTTTCCTTTCACATTCTCCAGTGAAACAAATTTTCCCCTCATGGGAACACCCATAATTTCACTCACTTTATGAGGCCAACTGTGGGATCCTGAGATCCCCAAGGAGGAATGCTGGGTCTGTTTCCAATGTCCTTTTTCATAACTGAAGAAACAGAAGCTAATGCAAAGGGTGCTGCGGAAGCCCTCATAGCTAGGGAGTCCTAGCGCTCGCAACTGCAGCCTTTTTCCTTCTGATCTCAAGTCTGACACTCTTCATGCCATGCCATGCTCCTGGCACCCTTCACTCACTCAGCTATTCAACATTTAAGAAGTATTTCTGATGTGCCAGGAACCAAAGAGAGAGTATAAACCTTATCTCTATGGTGTCTTCTCCATCTGTTCCCCCTTCTATTCCCAAATCAACTGCCGTGCCTGTATACTTTCCAATTAGATGTTTATTTTAAACCTTTTACCTGAAGAGACAATTTGCCCTCTCACTCACTCTCACACAGCTTGACACCTGCCCTTGTTTCTGACAACACTGCTGCTCCCAATGGATGTCACCCACTCCCAGAGGAGGTGAGCCCTCCCAGCCTGGCTCCCTACACTACATGAACACAGTGGGGGTGGGGTCAGTTGTTGATTCTAAGTCAAGATTTTTTTTCCAAAAGCCAAACGCCCAAACTTCTGATGAAGGAATGAATGATCTTTTAGTAGGAAATTTTCACTTATTATGGAGGAGAACAAAAGCTATTTTCAAGCAACTCTGACAAAGGATCTGGCACTAGGCCAGGGATTTAGCTCAGTGGCACAGCACTTGCCCAGAAATTACATGGTCCTGAGTTTGATTCCTGATACTGGGAAAAACCTGGCACTCTGTGATACTGTAAGCTTGGGAAATAGAAATGTACGATTTCTGGGCAAGTGTAAACAGATGCCAAGCTGATCCTTTGGCCAGAACTTCTCACTGGCTCAGAAGCCAGCCTTGCTGACCTGAGGTGGCACAGCGCAGGGGCTCAACCAACTGGGAGCTGTCCACTCCTTCTCCGAGGGAAGCTCCGAGGGAGAGTCTGCGCCTCTTCACTCCCAGAGCAGCTCTTTCCTCTGAGAGGTAACTGCGACCTGAATAATCACACTGTTTAATGAGCATCTCAGAGAAGCCTCGAGCGAGTGTGCAGCAACTGGGTCAAAACATTATTAGCGCATCGATGATGATCGGCTCTGTGCTAGCCATGCAGATCACACACGCTGCCACTCCCGCGCCCCATGGCTGCCACCCAGCGCTGCACACACGTCTGCCCATGCTTACTGTGCTTACTTATTCATGTCTGTCCACCCCTAACCTGCGAAATCCACGCATGCGTCCCCAGGGCCTGGCACACTGTAGGCACCGAAAGCGTGGGCTGATGGAAGAAATGCAAGGTCTGCCACATCCGAAAAACTAACGCTGGTAGAGTTTGGAGAATGTAGAACGAGGTGTACATTTTTGGTCACCAGCAAGAGATTTTTTTCCCTTCTAATTATGCCTCCTGTATCTAGGACAGAAGCCTCTGCTGTCCTACCTAAGTACTCCCACTACGTGGCAGCAACGTGGTCTATTTCCTTTACGGTACGGCCCTGGGAGCACACAGCTCTGATGCAACCCCGCATTTCAAGAGCACTTCAAAGTGTTGGCCACAGCAACCCATGGTTTAGTCTTTGCTTCCTTGGGACCCTCTCCTCACCCTGCCTTGTAAAAGCTCACGCACCAGAGCACTCTGCCGCCTGCTGTCCTCACCAAGGGCACCTGTGCCAGCCTTGGGCCCTGCACCACAGTCCACAACTACCAAGGCTTCATGGCCAGCCTTGGAGAACCAGAGAGATGCCCAGCTCTCCACAGGTTCGTTTCTTGAATACCACAGACACAGTGCCTGGGTGTAAAAGCTGCACTTCTGTTCACAGCTGTTCCAGCCAAACTGCTGCTCTCGGGTCCTGAATCTGTTACATGCACACTCGAGTAGGTTGTGATTGCGCCAGCTGAAGGTATCAGCTGACTAATCGTGTTAGTAACACTTGCGGGCAAACGCTGCTTATTACTAAAGACGAAAGTGCCAGGTTAACTGGCTGGTCTAATGTGCCTCTGACTCAGGTCCAAAGCAGCTCCAGGTGTCAGCGTATGTACGAGAGCCAAAAGCGGCTCCAGGGATTTATCGCCGGTGACATGTGGACATTTGCTTTGCCTTCCTCATAGATTTGGGGGAAATAATGAAAAGGTTTATCAACTAAGAAGGTATATAATTGTTAGAGTTAATAGGTAAAACCTATCTTTCCATGGATGTGTCCCACTCAGCAGCTCTGACGTCAAAGTCAAACATAACACACTCTAAGTAGCCTACAAAGGCAAGGAGGGTCCAAAGTGATGCTTTCGCGAACTCACTTTTACTCCTCAGAAACAAGCAGCCCCGGAGCCCTGCTGCCACAGCCTTTTCGTAAGGACAGTGACTGCCAGTGACTGCCGGCGTCCTCTGAGGACGAGGCTGAGAATCCTGCACCTCACAGCTTCTGCCGTCTGTACTGTGTCTCACTGTCCTCTCTCTCTGCTCCTCTGTGAACAGCAAAGATTAACAAGGACTGTCTCTAAAGTTTTCTCAAGTATTTTACATCGGAAGAAAAGGCACTTAAATAAGGGCTAAAACTACACATGACGACACACAGATGAGACATGAACATCAGAAACTGCCTGAGAAGGGCACACCGAATGCAACTGGCGCGAGAAGAGCAGCCAGCTACATGTACCAGCCTCCTGCCCTGGCCCTGGCCCTGGCCGTGGAGCTGCCCAGCACCCTCCCTGGCCACACTGGTCAGACGTCTGAGGCTTCCAGACACCTCGCTGCCCCAGACGCTGGAGGCCTCGCAGAGGCGCACACAGCTCTCATGGTACGCCTGAGCTAGCACAGCTCCCACTGTCTCGCCTCCCGAGAGCCGTCTGCTCCCCATCCTGACAAGTCAAAGAGGGTAGGTGCACAAAAGCCTTTTAAATGCAGCTACACCCTCCAACAGACAGCCGCCCACCAGAGCCCCCACCCCCACACGCCTCCCATCGAGAAGCGCTCTGTGCTGACCCTGAGATGCACCTCCGGGAAGGTTTTCCAAGCCATGCTATAAACCGACCTGTAATAAGTGTCTCTATGCTGGCCCAGAGGTGATGCAGATACAAAAAGGAAGCAGGAACAAGGTCAAAACCTGAGCAGAGCTGTTCCTTGGCCTCTGCTTCAATCTAACCGGAGCACCTGCTCTGACTTTCCTTCCTACTGTCTTAGTACAGGTGGGGCCAGCCTGTCTGCAGTCGACAGTGAAGTTACGAAGCTCTGAATCAGTGTAGGGGTTGGGATGCAAGGACTCTCTTCCCTCATCAACAATGTCCTTCCTTATCTTTCTGTACCTCATCGACCAAACAGAGGACACCAGAACTTAGATACAACCTTGAAGCAGAGGAAGCAGGTATTTAAAATGCACACAGGAGTCTTTTCATTCAATAAGCAAATGATGAAAAGTTACCAGGTATAAGAAGCAGTTGAAGAAAGATGTCCTTTCCTTAGAAGATTCCACCACATACTCCTTTCTTGCTTTTGCTGTTTTATAAATCCAGATTTTCAGGTTAGGTGCATCCACCAGGTGTGAAATAAATGCTGGCTAACAGAGGCAGAAAAGCCAGGCTGGTGGTTCTTTGTACCTTAGTGTCATAAAATGAAAGTTATTCTATGGAATGTGGAGAAAGTGTTTTTGATTTCCTAGTAAACTGTTCCTCGGGATGTCTCACCTGTCTCAATTTAATGCGTCACCATAGCACAGAGCTGCCCTGTCCAGGCAGTGGAAACAGGGGCGGCAGGAAAACTAGTAAGAATCTCATCACCTGGTTCTGCTCAGCCCTGTTTTCCCCTTACCTTTTCCCCTCAGGAGTCTCTGACACTGAAGTTTCATTATGAGTTGATGCTATCAAGTTTAAGGTATAATAATCTTAATAATTCAGTACATTTTTTTGTTTTTTTAGGTTTTTTTTTTTTTTTTTTTGAGACAGGGTCTCGCTTTTGTGGTTCAGGCTGGCCCTGAGCTCAGCCTCCAACTCACATCACAGCAATCCTCCTGCCTCTGCCTCCCGAGTTCTGGGATGACAGGTGTGAGCCACCACGCCCGGCACTGTGGTATGTGGTACTGGTTGCTGCTGGGTGTGGGTCTCCACACCCAGTATTGTTATGTGGTTACCGGGGAATCGAACCCGGGCCCTTGCGCCTGCAAGACGGGCGCCGGAACCACTGAGCTAACTCCCCGGCCCCAATTCAGTACATTTTTATTGTACATCGATGTGTAGGGGCTGAATGGAGGAGCCGAGATCCACCTACTATCCATCTGTGCTTAGGGAATCATAGAATGGTCTGGGACAAAGCAAAACCCCAACTGTACTATGAACAGTACTTTGGACCAGGCTGAGGAGGTCAGGAAAGCACTCCTGGAGGAATGCTCCTGGAGCTGAGTTGGGCCAAGCTGAGTAAGAGCTCTGTGGGGAAGGACCACCACCCGGGGCACTGGGAACACGCTGGCTTATGGACGGACACACACAGGATGTAGGGGCTGAATGATGCCAGGAAGCCTGATTCGGAAGGGACACACTGATGAGAAGACTGGAAAGGCAAAGCCAGCGGGTGCTGCTTTGGGGATGGTAGGGAAGGGTCCGGTACCAGCGGGGGAAGAGTGCACAGAGGAGGCTGCAGGCAGGCACCAGAGGGACAGGATTCTGAGACATGTGCTATCTGCTCTGGGTAATTCTTTCTCTGAGAAACATTCCATCTCAGGACAGAATGATCTAGACTACGACCTCATCCAAAACAGTCAGGCATTACTGGCTTCTGTGGCAAATGGATGTATTTAAAGGCATTATTTTCAACTGATGCTTTCTGGAACTAGGAACTCTTTTGAGAGCAGAGTATCTCCCTGCCTGAGACTATCTGCTTAATATTTTAAATTAAACTATTTTCAGTTGCCCAGAGTAATAACAATTCTCCAGTAACAATATTCTTGTAAGAGAACAGACTTTATCAAAGTGACTTCGGGATACAATCTAAAACTTGCTTTTTAAAATAAATCTCTGCTGCCCCACTGTTATGTTCCCACTAAAGATGCAACGGGAGACAGAGGTCCAGTTGGAGTTTAGTTACCTTAACTGTCATTTCCTGTGTGTTCCTGCCTTATATTCAGTGGGACAGTTTTCTTGGCTCCTACCTCAAGACACTGGCACCCACTAAGCAGACAAAACATAAAGAGGAAAGAAGGGCAAAAAGCTGGGGTGGGGAGCTGAGTGGACCTGGAAGCTGGGTGGAGGTGAGTGAGAGCCAAGCAGCTCCAGAGAGAAAGAAACCAGCACCTGGACTGCCACTCATTATCTGTGTGAATTGGGAAAGATCAGTTTCTCCAAGTTTCTCCATATTCTCAATAGTAAAATGGGGACAGTTCCCAGCTGGGCAAAAACAAGAAGAGAGATCCTTCTGTTATTTAAGAACACCAACAAGGGTGAAAAACCCTGAACATGCTTAACAATGAAGGACAAGAGGGGTTTTAACAGAACATTTAGAGCATCCCTAAGATATTCTTTTTTTTTTTTTTTTTTTTAGGTGTTTTGAGACAGGGTCTCACTTTGTAGTTCAGGCTGGCCCCGAGCTCAGCCTCAAACTCAAATCAATCCTCCTGCCTCTGCCTCCTGAGTGCTGGGATGACAGGCGTGAGCCACCACGCCCGGCACTGTGGTATGTGGTACTGATTGCTGCTGGGCGTGAGTCTCCATCCCCAGTATTGTATGTGGTTACTGGGGTTGAACCCGGGCCCTCGTGCTTGCAAGACAGGCGCTAGAACCACTGAGCTAACTCTCCGGCCCCCTAAGACATTCTTGTACAACAACAGAAGGAGGAAAATGTAGCAGCAGGGCCTAGCTCATTTTCTGCTACCCTCCAGTCCCATAGGGACTGCAGCCCAGGGAAACTCAGGGCCCTCAGGGCTTACCTGTGAGGCCACTAGCGGCTGGAGAGCTGGCAGCTGCGGAGGTGCCCAGAGGTGTCCAGGCACTAGCAGCAGTAAGACAGTCCACTCCCGGAGGGGGTGTGGAGCACCTTTACAGGTCAGCACAGCAGGCGGCCACTTCGCCCGTCCCACAGTCACCTGTCCTAGTGTGACCACTTTACTGACGCTGATGAGCCACACACAGGTGAGGCTATTGCAGGTGCAGTCATCACTCCCACCCAGGGGCTCAGAAAGAAGGAAGGGTCCTAATTACCAAGTGCAGACTCGCTGAGGGTTTTAAATGCTTCCTAACTCCCTGACTTTAATTCTGGCTTTACAGCTTTCAAGTTTAGCAACATTAAATCGAAGGAGGTAGCAAAGCAATATAAAGCAACTTCCCAAATAAAATGCATCCATTTGCCACAATTTAAGACCAGTCTTTGCACACTTCTAGATCTTAAAGGCTTGTTTCAATCCTTTTACTCTTGTACAAAATGTATACACAGCTGTGATGCTAATGCACACGCTCAGAACTCTGCTTATTAAAATGTCGACAGAGGCTATGCTAATGCTACTTTTGGGGGCTAATCAGATTCGCCTTTTTTCCTTGCCCGAAGATACACATACTGAGTCAAAATAATTCTAATGAAGAGTTCTTTTGTGGCCTGAGAAGAAAATCATGGAACTCTATTGAAAACACTACATATTCTAAGGAAGCTTTCCATGTTAAGAAGAAAAGGGACTTGTGTCCTCTAAGAAGTCAGCAAGGAGGGGCCTAGAGTGCTAGAGCCAGGGACTAGGTTTATGGCAGTAATTAGCACTTTTCCCCAGAACAGAAGCTGAGAACCTGAGGAAAGGCTGAACCCAGCAGGAGGGGAGCCCTGCGGCAGCTGCCAGAGAAAACGGACAGCTTCACCTCTGAGAGCAGAGAGATAAATGCTCATAGAGAGTTTAAAACACTGAAATTTAAGTAGCACCAGATCACCTACTATCTTATTTTTATTTTACTCTCTGCTCAAACAATGGGTTGTTTGATGAAGAGAAGTAATTACATTCTGTGTTTTCTGAATCTAAAATGGAATCTCTTTATAGAAATTACCTGCCAGGGAAGGGACTCCACACACAGCCCTGCTCCTCTCCGCGGCTCCTCCCACCCAGGAGTAGGGTCTGTGTGTCCAGAAAGCCCACTATGGAGCTGCTTATTCCCAAGGACTCACACTGAAATGTCTACGATCCCAGGAGCAGAGGTGACAAACCTGATGCCACAGCTGGGCTTGTTTTACAAGTGCACACTGATCCCACTCTCCAAAGTCACTCTCGAGTCTGGGCTCAGCGATCCTTTTCCCTATTTTTACTACCTCATTTCCTTCTTGCGTTTATATTTAAACTCTCTTTTCTAGTGCAGGCCTGCTTCTAGGCCACCCTTTTCCTACAAATGGCAAGTCCTTCACAGGCAGGAGCAGGCTAGGCGGGGACAGAGAGAAGGGTTGAGGAGGGGAGTAGGAACTGATTCCGGCTTAAGATCTTGGGGCTGCAAGATCTAGAGGCCGCACCCAGGGTGAGTGGGGGGGGGGGCGCGGGGCGGGGAGACGCACACACGTCTTCTACTCTGTCTTTCTCTTCTTATAAGTCACCAGGACTCAATCAAGATGGGTCCACCTGACTACCTTACTGAACCCTATCACTTCCTAAGGGCCCAGCCCTAAACGCCATTTCACAGTAAATTCTTATCCTTTCAATACCTGACAATAGGGATTACATTTCAACACAGGAAGCCTTTGAGTCCACCGAACCATATCCAAACCATGGCTTATTTTTTATGCCTCTGCCGGTGCAATTACCCATAGGATCACTGGTTCTCACATCCAAAGGTGTCCGTTAATGAAGCGGTAATGCAAGTCACATTTACTCAGCACATTTTAGGTCACTCCTACTCTGGGAACCTTGTACTGGAAGGAAGGGCTTGGTCCAGATCCAGAATAGCACCGAGGCACCCAGACCCATGAGTAGTTTCCCAACGCCAAGTTCACCACCTCTACCTTAAGTGAAGTATGTTACAAGTGCAGACTGAGGAAGAGACTGTCGGTGTAGCTCAAAGTTAAAAAACAAGAACCAAGAACCATATCATGTAAAGGTGCAAACTCAGTGGCGATGGAGACTGTAATGTACACCTAGAACGTACCAACAGAATCAATAGGGAGAAAAAAAACCCTTATAGAACCAGGGTTCAATACATCAGCATCGATGTGGACATTTTCTTCTTTCCACATTGTAACAGATGAACAAAATGGAGACTTGGAAGTAGCACGACCGAGATGAGGAACTCTGAATGATTTCACTGCTTCTCTTCCACCTCCAGTTTCTAAGGTTCTCCCGACTATCAGGACAGATCTCAGTTACCCAACAACCAGATAAGTGGTCCTATTACTGTCTCGCTTTTCAGGATAACTGATTGGATAGAAAGAGTAAGTGACGTTATAGTTGCCCAAGAAACCAGTTGCTAGAAATATGTGGACAAAGGTTAACATGAGATAATGAAGACTCCCATCAGCATTCCTCACCAATCTCCTGTAGCATTTTCAGCGTTTCCTGGTAAGTCCAGGACCTCATGTATCCTCCCCGCTGCCGGTCCTCGTCTTGGCAGCACGGTCAGTGCATGGCTATTCAGTGACAGAGTTCTATCACAGGGGTTTTCTTTCATGACAGAGCTAAGACAGAAGCAGCTCACAGAGAATGGGATTAACCAAATTATCAAGACTGTATGGTGCAAAGGCACCACTGACTACAAGACTTCAAATCAAGGAACTAAAAGCAACACTTACTGGTGGTCTGAAAACTCCTCGGAGGCCCACAGGATAAACGTGGCCGACCATTTCCTGGCATTTCCTAGAGCTAATCTAGAAGGTCCTGAACACAGCCCCTGAGGGCTGAGACACAAGACCTCGTCACCTTCACCTTACCAGGAAGTTTTGTCCAGAGGGTGGGATGAAGTGGGCCTGGGAGAGCACAATGCTGCATGAACCACCACCAAGCTTCCTCT
>PVIR01019559.1:0-31706 GCA_004026965.1 Petromus typicus
ATGGGCACCTAAGGATTATTTTAAAGTCAGAACATTAGCATTACTGACCAAGATCAAATTTTATGCTGGGAAAAGAGAAATGCAGCCCGGACATGGTGGGCCATTCCTGTAATTCCAGAACCCTGAGAGTCCCAGGCATGAGATTTCAAGATAAAACCCAGCAAAACACGGTGTGTATGTCCTGAGTTCAATCCCCAGTTTTGGGGATGGGGGGCTTGCAAAATAGTTTGACATTTGGGAAGAATAATAAAACTGGGTAAAATAATTTCAACTAATGACATAAAACAGATTAAGACAAAAAAAAAAATCCAATATCCAAGCATATAGAGGAAGAGAAAAAGCAAGGGAAGGGTTGTCTTTGGAATGAGTTTCTTGAAGTTACTAACGGAGCAAAGCCACAAAGCAAACAACTGTATATGTTCACCAATGTAAATAACCAAATCATAATAGAAATGTACATTCATTTAGATCTTAGATCTAAAGAGCTAGATCTTATTACTGGAAATCATTTGAAACTTACTATGATAAAAGATTTAAGAGCTAAATATGAAATTACATTCAAATGTAACAGTGAATGCTAAAATAAACTGATTAATAAAAGTTACAACTGTGAAGATTCAACAGTTTCATAAGTAAACTATTTTACTTATAGCAATCAGTAACTTTAACCACAATGAAGTCTTCCTTCCGCTTTGTGAACTAGCTTTGTTAGCTCAGGAAAAGAAATTTTTGCATGTTAGTCTGAGCAGAAGCCCCACCTTCAGACATAAGGTTCATGTGACAAAATATCAGGTTATTGTCATTAAACTTCAAGAACTCACTTAACACCAGTCTTTTAAGCTTCTAGTGAAGCTTGTATTTTCATAGTATCTACTAACCTAATTCAGTGGCTCTCATAATTTATTACTGAAATAGATTTATCTTTTTATGTTTGTTTGTTAGCTGAGACAAGGTCTTTTTACATAGTCTAAGCTGGCTATGAACTCACTATGCAGTCGGGACTGGTCCTGTATTTGCAATGACTTTTCTGCCTGAAAACCTCCCTAGTGCTGAGGTCACGAGTGTACACAAATTAAGTTTTATCTAGAAGCAGTTAGACAAAGTAAATCATAACAAAGATACAACATGTTCTTCACAGACTATACATAACTTTTTTTCGGTCTGCCTTTTCTAATTTGTTACTTTTGCAGAAACACAAGTTGCTGATCTAATCTCCCAGGTAACAACATATACAGTAAGATTAGGTGGATCAGATAATAACTTCTCAAATTATATTAGAGTTAAGTTTTTTTTTTAATTTCCAATTCATCACAGAAAGAAAATGTTTAAAATAAATTACTAAAGAACTAAAATTTAATGTCAACAGGGCCTAAAAACAGGCTATTGGTGAGACAGAGAGAGCACAGATTTAGATGACACATGTTTACACTAGTTTCAGGTCTACTGGACCAGGTTTCCTTTTCTCCTAACGGTATAATTTATATACAGGACTGAATAAAACAAAAAATTAACTGGTTAATAATACTTGAGCATTTATGAAGTTCAATTCCCAGTTGGTCTTTATCAACATCATCCTGAAATCTAAGGCATCTAAATATCAATTTTATCAGTCATGTCACAAAGAGTTCTAGCTACTGACATGATTTTCTTTTCTTTTCTTGAGACAGGGTCTTGCTTTGTAGTTCAGGCTGGCCCTGAGCTCAGCCTCCAACTCACATCTCAGCAATCCTCCTGCCTCTGCCTCCCGAGTGCTGGGATTACAGGCGTGAGCCACCACGCCTGGCACTGTAGTATGTGGTACTGATCGCTGCTGGGGTGAGTCTCCACGCCCAGTATTGTATGTGGTTACTGGGGATCGAACCCGGGTCCTTGCACTTGCAAGACAGATGCCGAACCACTGAGCCAAATCCCCGGCCCCTGACATGATTTTCTTGAATAAGATGTGAAATACTGGAAGAAAACCATAGTAAACAATAAAAATAGAACATAGGCTGGAAAGTAAGACAGGGAGAGTCCTTACTCTGGCACTACCCCTGGTAATCTTGTACCTTATGTTCTCTGCGCTTCAATTTCCTCCTCTGTAAAGTAGAAATACTAAGTTTATTGTGAGGATGAAACTGCATTTTTAATACATGTCATTATATTAAATGTATTCTACCTGAAGCCTACTCTCTTCCCTTATATTAAATTTAAATGCCAAGATACTTCAAAAATAGATTTCCATAATGTTAAAGATCTGGATTACATATTTATTCATTAAAACATTCAACAATATATCAACTGTCTCCTAGACAGTGACAATATACTGATGAAGTACCAAAAGAACCAAAGTTCCTTCTAAGGTACAGCCTATATTACAAAGGGGTACAATTTGTGGCTAGGAGAAGCTGATAAAATGACTTAGCAATTGACTTGGATGATATGAAAAAGCCAGCAAGTGGGGTCAGTGAAATAAATATTAGGTAAAAAATTCAACATATGCAAATATTCTCTGGAGGCAATGAACTAGCTGATGTGGGTGTGGCCAGTGCAGATGTGCAGGGAAGCAGCAGAATAAGGAAATTTATTTTAAAAAGAAGGTCAGAGTTATATGAGGTTCAGATCTCAGACTGAATCTGGCTAGGAACCAAGATATTACTTTTAGTGGTGGTAGGAAAATATCAAAAGAAGGAAGGTAAAGAAGGAAAAAACATCAAAGAACGAAGCTAATAATATTAACTGCTTAGCTTGATATTGAACAGCATTACCTACTTTTAATTCTCACAATTTTGAGGCAGGTATCAGAGGACTATATTTTTATTTGCATGTGGGGAAGATGAGGTTAACAGATAATTTGCCCAGGAATATACAACCAGAACATATACGCAAACCTAATGCTAAAATTTACATGCCTATTACTACCCAGAATGATACCAACATCTCAATTTCAAATTATGACCATATTCAAATTATACAAACTACAAATTTGATATATGTATAGAAAAGAATCAAATATGTTCTTCTGTTTTAATAAATTTCATAGCAAGTCAAATAGTAAAATAACAAAAGTAAAAGTCATTAGAAGGGTAAGAGTTACAGTGTCTATGGCTAACTCTGACCCTACAGATTATGTATGCACTGCAGCAAAACTCAATAAACCCCAGGGTAGCTTTGTACTACTTTCCCAGCATTCTAGCTACTATGCAACAATCAACAACCAATCAAAACCCTACACCCAACTCCACCTGTCTATCTTATCACCTGAGCATGTAGCAACTCAAGAAAAGTCTTGGACTTAATGTTAACATACAAGTAAAATCCAGTCAAATGACTTACAGAGGAAAATACTTTTCCAGCCCTAACAATACTAATGAGTCAGAGGAAGTTCAACACTGTTGCTTGTTGTATTACAGCAAAAATTCAGAGAAAATGTCAGTGAGTACAGTAAGTAATACAGATTAACAACATATCATTTTGGCAGCTAATACTTACACATGCTTGCCCAGGCACCAGGAACATCGCAAGCCCATCTTATTTCAACTGTGGCTTCATACTACAGCTTTCAAAGTACAGAGAAGATATCAAGTCAGCCCTCTCAAAAAGCATGTTTTGCTTGGAGTCTACTTATAACAAGGAACTACAGCACCTAGTTCCTTCTTCAAGGGCTACTGCAATATCTTCTATGAAACCACATTACCACATAACATTGACAGACCTCAGTGAGTTTTAAAAAAATCAACTACAACTCACTGAAATGGAGCCAGAGAGGCTAAATTCCAGAAGGGAGGCAAAGAGTAGTAAAGGGGAAAGAACTGCTCCATCTCAAAATGAACAGTCATCTGCTGCCTTAGCTATTTGTTCGGGACTCATGGCTAGCTGTGTACACAAAGATTCACTAGGAAATTTAACACTGGCAAAGGTTCCCTGGCTGTATTACCTCATGGTGAATGACACCAAAATAGTGGGAGCGTGTGCAGAAGCAGGAGATCATACTCACTCTTGTGACAACTAAGGGACTCCGTGCAAGCTACCTTAATCCCAACCCACAGCATGCCCTTCACTGACTCATGGATCTCCCCTTCAATCTCACCTCTTAAAATCTCCACTCTAAGGACCCAGATTCCAACATATGAACCCTTAGACACCCTAAACCATATTCAAAACCAAAGAGGACAAAGAACTGTCACTTTCTCCCTAACAATTCGCATAGGGAGAATACAAAGGAAAAGGGAAGGAGGCACATCTTGTGAGCAAGTACTGCTAATCATTATACTTTGTTCTAAACTTTGTCCCTTAAATAATTAAATATAGAAAACTCTCATAAGGCAGTAGAGTTAGAACACAAACTGGAAAGTCAGATAGGCAGAGTCCTTACTCTGGCATTACCGCCTGGGTTATCTTGGACTTTTGTGTTCTTTTCACTTCAATTTCCTCTTCTGTAAAGTAGAAATACTAAGTTTATGGTAGGAATGATATTCCAGGACATACAATGGACCATCACTATGTGTATACTAGAGGGGTGGTATGATTCCACTGAAGAAAAGCAGGAGCCAGGTTCTGAGTATTAGATTTGAAAACAAAAAGGGAGTTTGCTTGTAAGTTATCTTGTTTGGGAGTACTTGTGTCCAGTAACTATCCCTGTATCATCTAACACTATTTACTCCCCCAAAAAAGATCTAAGCAAAAAATGGGGCTTAATTTCTTTGCTGTTTCAAGGGATGGGTTACAATTATGCAGTGAGGCCCACCAAGAAACAGCCAGAAATTGGATAGTGGAGAAAAAGTTGTCATACTGATATAAAGCTCAAATATTTCCACTGAATCTTTCTTTTTGATGCTCCAAATAAAGGGAAATGCTAAGTTTCTAAGGACTTTATAACCATATTCTTATTTAATTCTCACAGATGTAGAAAGGTACACGATATTTTCTTAGTTTATAACTGAGGGAACTGAGGATACACCCAGGTTCAGCTGCGGCACTTTCAGGACAGAAAAAGTTGGTTGCCTACAAGATATGTGCATGTTTAATGATCAAGTAAACAGAAGTTACCGTCCCCTTAGGGAAGCCTCAACACCAATACAGAAAATATTATTAAAGTCAGTACTCTGTAGTACTCTATAGGCATTCTGGTCATAATTTAAAGTTAAGATCTCTTTATGTGCTTGCCTGCCTTTCTGCTTGTCTACTGGCCTGTCCTCCCTCCTTTCCTTCTTCCTTTCACAATACTGGTGACTGTACCCAGTGCCTTACCAGCGCATCCATATGCCTTACTATATAGTTCGGGCTGGCCCTGAACTTGCTATGTAGTTCAGGCTAACCTTGAACTCACTATATAGCCCAGGCTAGTCTTCAACAGCCTCCACAGTGCCAGAATTATAGGTGTGTGCCACCATGTCAGGCATTCCTTTCACTGTTTTTTTTTTTGGAGATAAGGTCTCACTAATTTCACTAAGTTGTCCAACTGGGCTCAAGCTTGCGATCCTGCTGCAAGCTGCACAGGGTGCTGGGATTACAGATGTATGTCAGCACATCTGCTTTTTTTTTTTTTAAATGAAGATTTCAACTAGCTATATAAAAACATAAAGTATACATTAGAAGAGTAAAATGTTATAATAATTAGTGACTGAAAACTGTTGCTTTTATATGAAAAACAAGATTTCACAGGATTAAACAATTAGTTTGGCAATATCAATACTGACAAAATGCAGTAGTTAGATAACTTTAATAAGAACATTTTATCTTTTATAAGTCAAAGAAGTTCATAAAAATTAAAACAAAATGTGGAAGATTTAGATATTATATCATATAAAAACTCTAGTTTTATCAACTCTGTTAACTAGCCTTCATTGCATTAAATGCTGTTGAATAATTTAAATATGTAACTACTTTATTCTGTAAGGAAAAGTGGTAAATAATGTATAATGGGGCGAGGGATTTAGCTCAGTGGTTCTGCCACCTGCCTTCCAAGTGCAAGGGCCTAGGTTCGATACCCAGTAACTACATATAACAATGCCAGGTGTGGAGACTCACACCCACCAGCAATCAGAACCACAAACCACAGTACTGGGCATGGTAGCTCATGCCTATAATCCCAGTACTTGGAAGGCAGAGGCAAAAGGATTGCTGTGAGCTCAAGGCCAGCCTAAGTTACAACATGAGACTCTGTCTCAAAAAAAAAAAAAAAATCATGTATAATAATTATAAGTCATCCTAAATGCAGATATACATGAAGAGGGTTAGAAAATATTGCATGCCCAAATACATTTTGCTTTCATCAGTTAATGTCGAAACAAGAGACTAATAAGAATACTCCAAGCTGGAAATGTTAGTGCACACAGGAAGATCTCAAGTCCAAGCCTAGACTGAGAAACTTAATGAGAAGCTGTCTCAAAAGAAAAAAGGAGGGAAAAAAAGAGGCCTGGAAGTATAACTCAGTGCTCACTGGTTCAATTTCTAGTACCTCAAAAACAAAGCCAACTTTATAAATACAAATCTTTGTATGTACCTTTGCATACTAAACATTTTTTAAAATTTTATCAAAGTAATTCTTACACAATGCTAACTAATTTCAGCAGCTAAGTAATTTCTTTGATGTGTTAAACTGAGAATCCTAATATAAATTCCTTCTAGAATGCACAGTACTAAAAACTAATCTGAATTTAACAGTCTATAGCAGAACAGCTTGGGGATATTATCAGTGTACCACAAGAAAGAATGTCATGTGAGAGAACATACGCAGTTAAATGATTCAAGAACAAACTAAAACCCAGTAATGCTCAGAAATTCTGCCTTGTGTGGTGGCACATGCCTATAATCTCAACACTCAAGGCTGAGGTTGGAGAATCATCACAAGTTTGAGGCTACCTAGGCTACATAGTGAGTTAAAGCCCAGCCTAAAATATATAGTAAGACCCTGTCTCAAAAAACCCAAAAGCCAATAAATGATAATAACCATAATAAGGTCGAACTTATAAAATAGAACTATTTAATCTTAATGTAAAGAATTATATTTTGTATTTTACCTATTCTATTATTGCATGATTTCATTCAATGCTGGTGCTGTTCAACACTGGCAAGATACTGGCATCAGCAAAACTGTTCATTCAACACATCTACTTTTGTTTTCTTTTCTTAAGGATCTCTTCTACTTCTATTAATAATAAGTTGCAGTAAAACTTTCAAGTCATCCTATATGTATGCCATTACGCACAGTTCAAAGCTGACCAAACAGAAAAAAGTGTAGTTACTAAAGTTTACATTTTTTACAGAACAGAATGTACCAGCAGCTTTCTTTTCTCACATACACTTATCAAGTCCTACACTCCACACATCAGTATTTTTTCCCACTTCAGTTTATAGTGAAGTCAGAAACAAGTGTTTTTAGGAGTAAAGGTGTTGCCATAAAGAATTTGTTCCAACAGGTTAAACTGTGATTTCACAACTGTTAGGGGAACATTCTGAAACCTAAATGTTACATGGTGAAGAGAATGAACACATGTGCACATCTTTTTGTACTCACATACCAGAGGAAAAAATATGTACTGAAAGAAATACAAGATGTTTGACAACGTTTTGTGATTCCAATCAACTTCTAGTATCTATCTTCTTAGAGAAGCTCAAGGTAATGAAAAGTTCATAGGTTTTGGAACTGTTCAAATTATTGTTTCATCACTCACCAACTGTGGCTATTCCCTTGTGAAATGAAGGTAATATCTTCATCCCAAAAGGGTAGGGAGAAGTAAGTATGAGAATCTATGCTAAATGTCTAGCACATGCACTAAGAGAAAATGCCATTTGTATTTTTATAGCATATTGCCAAGATGCAGCAATCCTGAGAGCACCAATGAAAGGACTTTAAAAATATGCAATGTCAAAATTTTTAAAGCTGTCCAGTTGAAATTCTACAAAAAGAGAGAGAGAGAAAAAAAAAAAAAGACACTGAAAACCACATCTATGAATTGTCATAATCAAATTATTTTAGTTACAAGATTGATAATACTACTATATATGCCTCTGCACAAAAGTCTAAAAACCACCTAGACACTGGCTTATGAGTAATGGTGACTTGCCAACTATATGGCCTTGGGGAGCTGTTTAGCTTCTTTGGGTGTATTTTCTCTGCAGAGCAGAATACCATACTAGCTACGCTAATTATATATACCTTAGAAGTCTGTGGGGAAGTTTTAAATGAGACCAAACAAAAATAACCACAGTAGCAATGTGCGAAAGAAGATACTTGTATTTAATAAATGTTAATACCTTTTCTCCTATCTTGCTTCTCTCCAGTTCTACCACTTTCTCTTATCAAAATCCAGGTTGTGCTCACTTTGGTAGCACACAGGCTAAAAACCCAGGTTGCAGTGATCAAACAGGTGAGACAGATGGACAGACAGAATAAACCTTAGGCCAGAAATGTCAAGCTATTCCGGATCCTGCTCTTGGCCATTATTTTGAGTGGTAAGTTTCTATATTTGTTTTATCCTTTCCCTTCAAAAACAAGAACAAAGGCTCTGAACTTGTATACCACACAGGCTACTGAGGACCTACTATCAAGGAGGTTGAAAAGGTAATCAAGATGTTGACAGAATGTGTTGCACAATAGTTGGTTCTACTGTGAAATATGTACACTTGAGTGTACCCTGAACCCAATATTCATGTGTAAGCATTTCAAAAAGATTTAAGAACTTAAAAGCACAGACCTAAAAGGGACCAATACTGTCTACTACAGAAAACCATGACTATGCATCTACTGTTGCCAGGTTAGGTCTTTTTGACACATTCACTTGTGTCATCTCAATCTGGACAGACCAGCAGATTTGGACCTAAGCTTGGATCTGTTTGTTACACTGTGGCCTTGAAACCTTGAGCAGGAGACTTCACTTCCTTCAGTTTCTATACAACAAAGACAATAATACTTACCCTAACCCACTCTTCACTCTGTAATGAGAATTAAAATATAAAACAACGGCTTGCATGTAACCACTCATAATTTAAAAGTCGTGATGGGTAGCTGGGTGTGGCGGTACACACCTACAATGCCAGTATTCAGAAGACTGAAACAGGTGGATTGCCATGAGTTCAAGGCCAGCCTGAGATACATAGTGAGTTCACAGTGAGTCTGAATATCATAGCAACACACTGCCTCAAAAAAACAGATAAATTTAAAAAATCATGGGGCTGATAAATGTAAAGTTATTAAACCTAGGGCCTTATTTTCCTCAGGAAAAACTAGCTAGAGCTAAATGAAAGCATATAACCCTTTCATAATTAACTGTTATTTCTTCTGTATCCCAATACCTCTTCCTGAGTCTCTTCTACCCTCTGACAAATTCTTGTACAGGGAAGAAATGGAACTTGGAATTCTACAATATCTGTGGAATAGCAATCTACTATTTTCTATATATGCCTTGGGCTAGTTACTTTAGTTCTCTGAGTTTTCATATTTCATCCATAATACATAAATAATGTCAACTTCAGAAGGATCATTATAAAGTTGAAATAAAATAGCATCTGTAATGTCCCAACTATAGATTATAGTGCTGTGAGGGCATTTGATAGATAAGAATGACTGAACACTGAAAGCAGATAAAATTTATGAGGACAAATACTTTTAAACTGGTTCTTCAGGCAACTGAAATATTTTGGTAAGAGTTAAAATTTATAAAAGGAATCCTGTTTAAAAGCAGCAATGTTGGGGCCAGGGATGTAGCTCAGTGGTTCTGGCACCCGTCTTCCAAGCACAAGGGCCCGGGTTCGATCCCCGGTAACCACATACTATACTGGGTGTGGAGACTCACGCCCAGCAGCAATCAGTATCACATACCACAGTGCCGGGTGTGGTGGCTCACGCCTGTAATCCCAGCACTTGGGAGGCAGAGGCAGGAGGATTGCTGTGATGTGAGTTTGAGGCTGAGCTCGGGGCCAGCCTGAACTACAAAGTGAGACCCTGTCTCGAAAAAACCTAAAAAAAAAAAAAAAAAAGCAGCAATGTTGGCTGCTGCCTACCTGGACAAGCAAAAGGTCCTGAGTTCAATTACTGTTACCAAAAGAGAGAGAGAGAGATAGACACACACACATACACACACACACAACACTGAAAATATTTCATGTAGAATCCTTGTTCAATCACCTCCAAGCATGTATCAGAAAGCCAAACTAATTTTTCTTTAATGCAGCTTCAGAGAAGTAGCTCCTGCATTCAAAACTACCTGCTGTAAGTCTTATTCTCCCAACTACTCTATGAACTTTAATTAGAAGAGAACTATATTACTAAAAAAGATACTTTAGATATACCAATCAACTAGAATTTAAGTTTAATTGCTCACTGAGCTTACTTTAATTGATGCCTTTACTATGTACTGACAAGAAACTTTCAAACAGATTGCCTTAGTTTAATAATCTCTACAAACTTCTTTGGTTCTAACCTTGCTATAGACAGAACAGCATTATCCATAAAAGATGACAAACACAAGACTATAAACAACGGATTTTTCCAAGTCATATGGGCTACTAAGGAAGCGTAGATTTTCACTAAGCTCTTTACCAATGGACAATGTCACCACGCCATTCTGTCTCTCTTCAAGCTCAAATATTTATCCTTTTTATTTGCTCTCAGAATAACCAAAATCAGTATGCTAAGATTTAATATTTCACATTACATATACCAGAAAGCTGGTCATCATTTCATGAGATGGGTATCAAATGAAAAAATTAAAAGACAAGAAATGGAAGTCACTTATGATATCTGAAAGAATACAGCTAAAAAAGGCAAAAGCAAAATGCAAATTTTGATTTGACTACCCTGTTTCCACAATTAGCCACTTCCTGGAGCTGCTGCTTACTTTCAACCCCATCCTTTCCAATACGAGCATCCAGGTTCTGAAATTCCTTCTTTATTTATGTGCGATATATTAGCTGAGCCTGAGAGCACATGGTTCTAACAGTCTCTTCTTAGATGCATCTGGTGCCACATTCTTCCAAAGTTGACACTTCCTCACATTTATCAAACCAAGAGCCTGAAGACTAGGGTTCTGTTCCTCATCTAGCCATCGGTAACTAGTTAAGTGACCTTCAGAGGGGAGGGAGGTCTTCACATTAGGGAAGATGACTGAGCATCTACCTAAAGTTGAGTAGGAGTACTTTTTTGAACTAAAATTTCTCACAAGGTGGGTAATATTTAACTTACAGTGAATTTTTAAAACTCAAATATATTCATATGTATATTGTATGATAAAAATATAAGCTAAAATAAAAGCAACAAATCAATAAAAATCTCTCCTTCCTGTCACTATACTAAGTAAAATTCAACAGTGATAGGTTATATAAAGAGTAAAATTCAACAGTGATAGGTTATATAAAGAGAGATTGCCAAATATGTCTTGAACAGTTCTTCTACCTGGATCTAAAAGGTCTCACTTGGAGAATCCTCCTATTTCTAAAAACGGCTAAACACTACTTTCACAAAGAAGATTCGGTCTGTCAAAATGGACTTTCAATTAAAATAAGCATAGACACACACACAAAATAATTTAGGCTCTAACCAGCACAATGCCTCCTTATATTGGCGAAAGAAAGAAAGAAATTAGATGTATTTTTTTTTTAGGTTTTTTGAGACAGGGTCTCGCTTTGTGGTTCAGGCTGGCCCTGAGCTCAGCCTCAAACTCACATCACAATCCTCCTGCCTCTGCCTCCCGAGTGCTGGGATTACAGGCGTGAGCCACCACGCCCGGCACTGTGGTACATGGTACTGGTTGCTGCTGGGTGTGGGTCTCCACACCCAGTATTGTTATGTGGTTACCGGGGAATCGAACCCGGGCCCTTGCGCTTGCAAGACAGGCGCCGGAACCACTGAGCTAACTCCCCGGCCCCCAAAATTAGATGTATTTTGAGAGAACTATAAAAGTGGTTAAACTCATTGTTTTCGCAAAAAGTAGAATCTAAATAGTTATTTACTGAATATACAAGGCATATAATCACAACTCAATTTCATAGTAAGTGACAAGGCGTGACAAAGGTAGGCAAGCCTATATGTAGAAAAATTAGAAGGGGTTGATTTTACTAAGTATCAGAATGACAGCATTATACAGTGTACTAATTTTTAACTTTGTACAAACTCCTTTAGGAATTTCATAAAACAGACTCAACTCAGAAATGTCCTTAAATTCTTGCCAATAATTAAAGAGATAGAGACCTCCCAGGAAGTCTATTCATAGACCCCTTGGTAACAATTCTAATCAAATTTCTTTGTCTCTCTGGATGTTTCCTCATTTGATAAAGATGATCTCTCTTTTTTGTAAAACTGAATAATACTCCATTCTGTGTATATAACCTTATTTATTTATCTGTTAATTTAGTTATTTCCATCTTCTGGCAACATGTAGGCTTTTTCTTTTTAATTGATAATACCT
The DNA here is from genome assembly GCA_004026965.1 of Petromus typicus. Lineage (NCBI taxonomy): Eukaryota > Metazoa > Chordata > Mammalia > Rodentia > Petromuridae > Petromus > Petromus typicus. The sequence continues at coordinate 12,387 of PVIR01019559.1, forward strand.
ATGGATTTAAGGGCTATAATGTGATGTTTTGCTGTATGTATGTGTTGTATAGAGACTAAATCAAACTTCTTCACATCTCTCATCTACTTATTTTTTGTGACAAGAACATTTAAAGTTTACTTTTAGCAATTCTGAAATATACATTATCCTGACACATGCTAAAACATAACATGAACCTTGATGATACTGAGCTATATGAAAAAAGTAAGGCTCAGAAGCACAAATTCTCACATGAGGTACCTAGAATAGACAAGTTCTTCAGAGAAGAAAGTAGAAATTACTAGGCGGTAGGGAAAGAAACTGAATAGGAAGTCAGTACCTTATAGATACAAGTTTCTGCTTGGGTTATAAAGCAGTTCTGGAAATGGATACTGACTTGTGAATTATATACCTAAACATGGTAGAAAGAGTAAATTTTATGTATGTGTATATGACACATGCAGGTATGTGTATTAAAAAAAAAAAAACAGGAACAAACAAACCTTTTCCTGATAGATTGTGGCTGAAATCCTAGCAGCCTACTATTATCATAGTAATACTGAAAGAATGAATAGATTTTGTTCCTTATCACCTTTTTATTGCTAGCTGTGACTCAGCAGTTTTTCTGAAGCCTTGTAACAGTGAACGGTCTAGAATTCAAGTTAAGGGCTGTATATTCAAGCAAAGTTTTCCACATGGAGATTTCTCCTATTAGTTTTCCCAAATATCTCTTCCTTCATAAAGAATGGGCTTTCCACATGTAACAAAGGTAGTTCTTTAAAGGCAGCAACAGATCTCCAAGAAAATACTCCAGTTTTCTCAAAGCTGTGTGTGCTACAATAAGAGTCTTGTGATATCTCTTTCCAAGTGCATAAAAAAAGCTGTTGTAATTGCTTTATTTCCCCATTTTGGATAGCAGTCTTTAACCAACTCTGCTTCCCAGCAGACATCTGTACTAAAAATTAAATTTAGAGGAACTGTATTTAAGCTTCACAATAGTTATACTACACTGATTGTTTCAAAAGACCTCCTTTCCAAAGACCAGCAGAATGAGTCCAAGCACTGGCCAGATGGGAAATACGGAAGGAGTAGAATTTATCGCTCTGTGGAATACATTCATGGGAGAGCTCAGGTGTCCACAGTTCATTTGAGATGAAGAACACCCCTCCTACCACCACATATCTCTGGCATCCATCAGAGAGATGTCTGCAAAGAACCTTCTGTCTGACTACCCTGGTAAAGTTATAAACTTGGCACATTAAGCAAGAAAAAAACTGTCTGTGTAACTGTAAGCAGCATTACACTACATCTGCGGTACTTCCCCATTACCTTGCATACCACAGCTAAAACTGGTAAAATATAAAATACAACTCAACCAAATCTGGCATTAGCAAAGTTTCTGAGAATCTGGAAATACTGGTTCAGTTCATAAGGGTCCCTAAATCAGTAAAGAACACAGATTCAGGGAGATTATTCCGGCTCAGATAATGTAATGGGAAAGACGATGACCTCAAAACCAGTAGAAAATAAACTAAATACGAGAAGCTGCTCTTGAAACTTCTGACTTTTATAAATATTCCACAGAGAAGTGTTGGCTGTGGTACTGTATTTATTTCTATTTATACAAGAAAAAAGAACTCTTCAAATATTTTGACTAACAACCTTCCTCCAAACTCCTCAGACTCTGAATGTGTAACAATTGAACCCAAAGACAAACAGGATTTCCTTCTGCCTCTTCCTAAAACAATACAGTCATGTTTTGCTGACTGACTATGCCTATAATGTTATTCACAGAAAGTGTATGTACTCCAATGAAAATCACATGCTATGTTTTCCATATGAAATTACAAAATACTGCTTTTCCAATTATGACTTTCAAGTCTTGAAAACATCACAGAAAATAAATGCATTAGGAAAACTGTTTCCTCTTGTACTAAACGAGGATACAATGTATATTTATGAGTATGTTACATTACTCACAGACAAGATTCATTCTGAGCTTTTAGTACAAAGAAGGAAGAAACTGAAACTCAAGGCCAGGGAGAGAAAATGATTAATCTGACTTACTTTTCTGTCTCTCAGATAATGAAGTGGTTAGCAGGAACAGAAGGCAAGGTACAGAGCTGAGGTTTTAATTTGTGGCAAACTCAGGGAGATGCCAAGTGGGCAGGACTACTATGAATAAAGGGGAGGAGCTGGCAACAAGAGGAAGGAAATGGGGAGAACGAGCACTTACTCAGTTAGAAGCTGGTGCAGCTTGTAATAGCCTCGTTCCAAAGCCAAGCTCACAGGTGTTGCCCCTTCCTGGTTGTGGATGCTCAGAGCTCCGCGGCCCCCAGGTTTCTGCAACAGGAACCATGTCAATCGCAACAGTCCCAGCCGGACAGCAAAGTGCATCAATGTCTCCCGAGGCCCACCATCTGTAAAAGAAGGAGAAGATGGAAATAAATAAGAACATAGCAACAATAACAACAAAATGAAGTTAGGTAAGCACCACTGCCTCCAAGTGCCTCTGATCTCTAAGGTAAGACACAAAATTTTATCATGGTTAAGAACAATCAGCTCTCAAAGACCGAACAAAGGGAAGCAAAATCTTCAACTAGGATCTTCCCTCACAAAAGGGAAGCTATTTCTGTATTATGACTTAACATATCTTCAAGATCACTTGGAAGTTTATTAAAATGAATCCATCTATGTTCTTTTCTTCTTAAAAAGTGAATGAAGCCAAACAAAATGGGAACTCAAGGGGAACAGCTGTTAGAACTCAGATGAGTGTATCAAAAAGGGTATAATTACTTGAGGAGTTGGCTGGTTAAACACTAAAAACAGGTTTTACTTGTTAAGTACACAGGTCTTTTTATTCTTCCACATAAAGGACATATCAAACTACTGGCACTTCCAGGAGCTGTTGCTTTTTTGATGAGAAAAACAAATACATTCTCAACCATAATAAGAAGGACTGACTCTTACTACACTAATAACTTTAGAAAGGAAAGCATGTGCTTGAGCTTATTTCACTTGAACTGAAGGATCCTTCTTGGTCCGAGTCCCTCTGAAAGCAGTGGAATGAGGAAGGAGTCTGGAGTCAGGCAAATCTGGATACACAATTGCTATTTACCATTTCTGGGAGCAGGCACAATTCTCCTTCCTGGGCTTCCCTTTCTCTGTACTCACAATGGGATACTATCACCTCACTAAGCACTACAAGGAGGAGATGAGTGAAATGGGAGCCTGATGACTGGCTGTAGCAGGTACTCATTAAGGCCAGTTCTTTTCCCTCTCTCTGCTCTCCCTCTCGTCCTCCTGCACTTCAAATTACATTTTAGACTCACCAGTAACACACTCTCTTCCTCAGCCATCCTCGTGAACTCAACCTGAGAGGACAAGAGCCCAGCTCTCTGAAGGGCTGCTGGATGTACCCTACCACCCAATTCCAAGAGGCGTGCCTGCCTAGCTTTTATCAACCATTCTTTTTTTTTTTTTTTTAGGTTTTTTGAGACAGGGTCTCACTTTGTGGTTCAGGCTGGCCCTGAGCTCAGCCTCAAACTCACATCACAATCCTCCTGCCTCTGCCTCCCGAGTGCTGGGATTACAGGCGTGAGCCACCACACCCGGCACTGTGGTATGTGGTACTGGTTGCTGCTGGGTATGGGTCTCCACACCCAGTATTGTTATGTGGTTACCGGGGAATCGAACTCGGGTCCTTGCGCTTGCAAGACAGGCGCCGGAACCACTGAGCTAATTCCCTGGCCCTTATCAACCATTCATTATGGCTTCCCTCAGGTCTCAGCTTCTTCGCTGACCAGACTTCTTGGAGCCCAGTGTTTTCCCCCCGACTTTAACATCCACAGATGCTTCTTCATATGAGTGTCAAACAGATAACACATCACTGAAGTGGTGATTTTACACTGAACTACACTATTTTGACATCACCTGTGCATTGGTGCAGTTTCCTTATTTCGAAAGTCAATTTCCTATATTTACCTTTGGTATTTTGTATTTTCTCTAGAGGACTATTTAGGATTTATAGAATTTCAAGCAGAGGTGTATGGCTGGAGTGAAATCATGCCCTAGGGGCTAGGTATGTACCTCAGTGACAGGACACATGCTGGGCATGTGTTTGAACCCTAGTACCACAAAAATTAAACAGAAATCAATGTCCCAGGAGCAGTGACAATACATGTACAGGTACCAGTTTTAATAACATGTATGTGGAGGTGGCAAGCAAACAAAAAAGGCAAAAAAAAAAAAAAAAACCTCTCTCATGAAGGACCGCATATTATCTGACTTGTGCTTTACAGAACATTAATCAGTGCTGACATCCTTATCAAAAACTAAAAAGTTAAGAAACATATCAAAAAATATTCAACATTGCTGATTATTCCTGAGATGCAAATGAAAACAACACTGAGATTTCAATTCACTCCACGAAGAATGGCTGATACCCGGAAATTAACCAACAACAAATGTGGCAGGGCTGTGGAGAAAAAGAAACCTTCTCTACTGCTGGTGGAAATGTAGATTGTTGCAATCACTATGGAGGTCAATGTGGAGATTCCTTACAAAACAAGGACTCCAAGTCTCATTTTACCCTGCTATTCTACTGCTAGGTATACGCATGAAAGAATTAAAAGAATCATACCCCAGCTACATATGTGCACCCATGTTTACAGCAGCTTAGTTTGTGATGGCTAACTCTTAGGAACAGCCCAAATGCCCATCAATCAGAGACTAGATAAAGAAAAATAAAATGGAATATTACTCAGCCACAAACGATGATAAATAAATGAGCTATTTATATTCAAATGGATGTACCTTAAGGATATACACATAAGTAAAATAAATAGGACACAGATGTGTAAATATCGTTAACTTTTCTCTAGTATGAAAAGCTGAAAGTGTAAATGAACACCAAAATGTTCTAGAGGTATTGTGAAACAGGAAGAAAATATGCAAAAGGAAAAGGGAAAGCGTAGGTAGGGGAAAGTAAAGAAGGGAAAGAAAAAATGTGATAGTTAAAAAAAGAAGTAAAAGTTATGTATATGGGGGTGGGAGTTGTAGGGAGAGTAGAGGAAAGTGCAAAAGTGAAAATCAAGATGTGTCATGTACAGGTACAAATTCTCAGTGTTGAATAATGTGTGTCTAAAATGTACCATTAAAATCAATTTAGAAAAAAAAAAAACCTGAAGAGCTAATAAGGCACTGACTGACCAGGAAATATAGGTATGTAATTTTTCTAGAGCTAGGTAATTCTAGTTTTACTGGGTGATGCCTTCTTAGAGTTGCTTTCTCTTTGCTCTTCCTCCTCTCCTTACTTGCTGAGCCAGTTTCATGTTTCCAAGTATAGTTCCAACAATATAAGACCACACACCTGCTCAGAACCTCACCTTGATTCTGGAGCTCTACTCCTCCCCATTCCCCAACCCCTCCTTCCCATCTAATGCTGAAGTCCTTAGCAATAGGACTTCACCAGTGCCAGACCTGATGATAGGCAGCCTGGTTCTGCAAACAACAGAAGAAAAGTAACACAAGGGAGGACCTGCTACACTCCATTTAGTGAGCGCTGCAGTTTATCTCAACCTTTTCTCTTTGCTCCTCACAATAACCCACAAGGTCTCATTATCATCATTTTCCAAATGAACACAAGTTCATACAATAATTTGTTCACAGTATGAACTGGAATTTGAAAATTCTTCTCTTACCTATCCACCACAGTCTTTCCATAACTTGATGCTGTCCCCACACATATTTATATGTAAAAGCAAGTTAATGGTGTGGTTTTAAAAACAGCCTTTTAAGTTTACTCTTATTTTATTATTTTAAATGTACACATAACCAGACAGAACTATATAACAACCAAATACAGACCTACAATAATGTTTTTCTGTATTTGTTTTAACATATTATCTATTCAACTAGCCTTTTTGACAATTTTGCTATATATTTCAACTTGACCTTAAACTCTCAACAATCTTCCTGCCTCGGCCTTCCCAAATGCAGGGATTACAGTTATATGCCACTGTGCTTGGCTCCAACTATCATTTCTTCTATATTTTTATCAAGACTGATGAAAAGCCTATTTTTTTTTTTTTTTAGGTTTTTTGAGACAGGGTCTCGCTTTTGTGGTTCAGGCTGGCCCTGAGCTCAGCCTCAAACTCACATCACAATCCTCCTGCCTCTGCCTCCCGAGTGCTGGGATGACAGGCGTGAGCCACCACGCCCAGCACTGTGGTATGTGGTACTGGTTGCTGCTGGGTGTGGGTCTCCACACCAAGTATTGTTATGTGGTTACCGGGGAATTGAACCCGGGCCCTTGCGCTTGCAAGACAGGTGCCGGAACCACTGAGCTAACTCCCCAGCCCCGAAAAGCCTATTATTTGTATGCATTTCAAAGTAAGCTTCAGGACACAAGGGTACTTGTCCTCAATATTATGATTAATGAGGACTCAATACATGGTTATCGTTTTAGGTGTTTATATATAGTTACGGATGTGGTATAGTATACAATTTGATAAATTCTGACAAGTGCATATATCAGTTTTAAAACACTAACCAATATATCGCTCATAGCCAACCAAGAAAGTTTCTTTATGTCCCTTCCTAATCAAACCCTCTCATTATTAAAGTTAACTGTTCTGCATTTTCACCACACAGTGGTTTTGCTTATTCTGAAAGCTCCTCAAATTATGGAATTATACAATAGACTCTCTTGTGTAAGGCTTCTTTCATTCAGCATATTTGAAATTTACTCAGAGTGCTCTGCATCAGTAGTGAATTTCTTTGGATTGAGTAGTAGCAAATCCTGTGCATATATCCTAGTCTGTTTAAATGTTCTGTTCATTATTCATGTATTTTAATATGAATTTCACAGAAATCATGTGAATTAGGTCTCAAGAAGAGGCCAAGGTACAAAAGGATAAAAAATAGACATAAATGGAGTTTCTTCTGATCCATTTTCTTTTAAAAGCACGTAAGTGTTTACTTTAGGTATTATCTTTTATATTACTTTTGTTCCCTTTGCCTGAGTTTACATTGCAGAACACCAATAACTTACTATTTCTATATTTTTCTCTCATTATTCTTGGTCTTTTTCTTGAGTTAAATAACTTTGTTTTTAGATCACATAAACTAAGTCCTTCATCCAATTATGTACTTAACTACCACCATCGAATTCTGCATATCCCTACAGCATTCCCACCAACTTTTCCTCCTGGTAGCTTCTTTTACAGACATAATTAAAGCTCCCAATCAGCTGGCTCTATAAAGGGAGGTGTCCTGAATAATTTAGGTAGGCTTCCCTGAATCAGGTGAAAGACTATAAAACATGGAGCTAGAGAAATACATAAATAAATAAAAATAATGGCAGGGCTTAGCTCTCCCCTTGAGGGCAGGTTTTCACCTGTGGAGGACAGCTACAGCTTGTGCCTTAGGAGTTTCACCCTGCTCAGGATCTCTCCTTCCTAACCAACCATTAAGAGGACAACAGCTTTGGCCACTGATGGTGGGTTTGGCCTTGCTCATCATCTTCCTGTTCCTAATCCATACATTCTCCACAATGGAGAAAGGCATACATTATTAACATAAACATATTTATTTCTATGTATAACTTGTCTAGTTACACTCTGACTCATACACTCGTTAAACCTGTTTTTTTTTCCTTTTCTAATTTCATTACAGATCTGACTTCTTCAATCTTCAACTTCTTCATTTGTTGAAAATTATCTTCTAAGCACATGTATTTTCCTAAGTACTTATATTTTTCTCTTTCCTTTGACAGTATTTCATAGGACACATACTGGTTGGTTTTCCTGTTTAAGCTAAATGGAAAAATACGAAGGACTAACTTCTATCCACAGAAAACCTAAGAACATAATGTCTTAAAGATACTTACATGCAGGATACACCTACCACACACATCCCATCTGTAAAGAAATTATGTGGTTTCAAAACATTGAGCAATGAGCCTGCTAGATGAGCCTTTTTCAAACTGTCAGATTCTCCAACTAAACAAAACATTAATGATGTAAATAAGAGACTACTTGTACTTTCCTATCTCATCCATTATGCTGTAAGCAATTCAGTTTTTTTTTTTCTTTGAATCACTACTCTCTACTGCTTCTTAAACCTGAAGTCCTACATTCTGCAGAAATTTACATATTACATGTGGCAGAAAAATATTCTTAACAGGACAGTGTGAGAAAAATGAAACAATACATAAGATAGTATTACTGAGTCATAAGAAACAGTAACACTATGTCATATGAAGGAAAATGAATGGATTGAAGACTGTCATGTTAAGCAAAATAAGCCAAACTCAGACAAGTATTACATGTTTTCCCTAAGTGAGGAATCAAAGAAGGCATACAGGCAGGCAGGCAGTAATCTCAGCTACCTGGGAGGCTAAGAAAGGAATACTGTAAGTTCCATTCCAGTCTGGACAGCTCATCAAAACCTTATCTCAAAATTTTAAAAAAAGGAGGAGGGGTACAATTTCATTAAAGGTTAACACAAGCCTCTGAATTCAATTCTCAGACTAGAAGAGAATGAATGAATGAGTGAAAGAAAAAAAGAACAAAAGACAAATGGATGTACAGAAGGAAGGAAAGACAAAAAGGGAGAGAGGGAGGGAATGAAAAGAGGAAAAGGGACATAAAGTGAGATGAGACTATCAGGTAAGAAGAAAGGAATGACGAAGGGTATGCAGATGTGTAGAGGACAGTAATGGGGGAATAAAGTGTATCATATGGGTATATGAAAATTCCACGAAGAAAATCAGTATGTTACAAAATATGCGCTCATAAAAATGTATATGTTGGAAAAATCATGGTACAAAAGATGAGAATAAAGAGATTTCTGACTCCAACAAAACCAAATTTTAAAAGATATAACCTTTAGATCTGTAGCCTTGTAGCTGAGGGGATTCTACTCACCTCAGAGTGAATGGTTAGTAAGATTTGCCAAGAAAAAAAAAATTAATGAACAGTGTTTACATGTGTTATCATTTTCTTTAGCAGAAATAATGAAAGTGAAAAAACTTACAAACACTAGTGTACTCAAGGAAACATCTCCACCTGAAACTGTTAAACACTGTGTGAACTAAATCATCAAATGATACCTAAGGACCCACAATCAAAATCAGACATGTAAGACTGGAAATGATCAGACTGTTTTTAATGCAATCTACTTCAAACCTGTCCTCTTTTGCCACTGAATTTAAATCTTTTTGGGGTGTTCCCCTACTCCCAAAGAGGAATATATTTTTTAACTTACTGGTACAATATCATGACTAAATAAGAACGAAATTTTTACCCAGGATGCTTCTGCAGATGCTTTTTCTAGAGCAAGTCTTCAATGTACCCACTGTAAGCTACCCTGATCACTATACACTGGTCTGTCGGAGAAAATCCAACCAATTCACCATTCTCACTAGCTGCTGAAGTACTAAAGAACATAGCCAACTAAGTGGGAGCTGGAAACTCAGACAAGGAGAACGTCTTTGGCTTACCACTCACCCTCTAGCCAGATAAATCCTCATCACTTTCATTTAAGGCAGAGCTGTGTCAAAAAGTACAGTGCAGAGGCTTCCTTATGTAATTAAAGGTTAGAGGATATTTGGAAAAATTCAAATAGACAAACACCTTCTTACTCACTAAGAATTCCTTAAGCTACCACATAAGAAAGACATAAGAAACGTAAGAAAGGCTACCTCATTCTCCTTTGAAAAGCTTCCTTTTAGGCCTAGATTATCTTCCTTTATAGAACATGTGGCCATATCTTGTCATATTTTTACCAATGTGTTGAGCCTTTCAAAGGTTACTTGATACTGGTCATGCTATTTTTGAAATGACTGGCTTCCAAACTAGCACTATACATTTTATAGATAAGGAAACTGAGTAACAGAGATGTAAAATTTTCCACAAACTGTTGCAAAGAATCTTAATAAAAATAGAGACTCCAATGCCCATGCTTTTGCTATTTTAAAATATCAAATCTAAACCAAGATTTCTTAGCTTCATGTTCATGCTTGAAGTTCAGGACACTATTAAATTTATGACTTGTAAATGTTTGCCTAGAGGCACCTATATACATGTTTCTTCCTAAGAAATCTAAGCTATTTTCAAAGGAATCACTACCTGAAAGAGAATTGAAAAGAACTGCATCTCAAGTAAGGAGTAGGAAGATTACCTATAATTCTTACATGATGCTTTTGTATTAAGTGTTGTTAGGCTGAAAGCCTGTAAACATTCTAGCTTTCAAAAGCAAGTAGTCTTCTTATGTAACAAGGTGCTCTAGTTTACATGTATTGTTATTCTAGGAACCGATCTTGTTTCATAATTCTTCCTTTAAATATCTTTTAAAAAATAACTGATGTGTAAATGACTGATGTGGGCAGAATATTCCATCATATCTGAACTGTCAATTGTAGACATAGCTTTACTCTTCCCTGACCATATCCAGTCTTGCTAAATTCAAATCCACAACTAAAGAGGACAGTCTAAACTACAGAATGTGAATCTAGCACTTGAAATCTCATCCAAGCTGATGACTTTCAACTTGCAAAATATACACACTTGTTCCATTACTTTTGTTATTCAGTTATTACTTCAAACTGATATACAATACAGTTTACTTCAAGCAGTTATACAGCCTTATGTGTCTTAACAGATACATGAATTCTTATCACCACTCCCATTGACATGACACAGTTAATCCCAACACCTCCAAAGAACGTACTCAGGAGTCTCCTTTGTAGTCAGACTTCTCCCCTACTCCCAGTCCCTGACAACTACTGATAAGTTTCAATAATTTGGCCTTTTCCAGAATATCAAATAAATGGAACCATATAGTACATAACTTTTAGAAACTCTGACTTTGTACAATCCATTTAAAATGTATACAACCTGTTGAAATCTTGTGTTCCATGATATGGTTATTTTGGTTTATATATTTCCTCCAGTGGAGCTTCAGGTTATTTTCATGTTGGTGTATAGAGACAGCTGTAGAGATTTTTTTGGTGAATATGAACTTTCATTCTTCTAGGGTAAATACTGGAAGTGGACACTGCCAAACTCCTTCCAGGGCCATACTACTGTGCATTCCATCAAACAATGTGTACGATGTTGTGCTGCATTCTTCCCAGACTTGGTACTTTTTAATCTTAGCCAAGCTATTAAGTATGTCAAGACATCATATTAGTGTTTTAACTTGTATTTCACAAAAGCGGTCACACTTGATTTAACCTTTTAGCACTGCTTGAGCAATTTTTTACAGCAGAAACAAGGGGAATAAGGAAATACAGAAAAAACTCAAACTTGGGGCCAGTGATGTAGCTGAGCAGCACTGCACCTGCCTGGCAAGTACAAGGTCCTGAATTCAATCCCTAGTACTGAAGAAAAAAAAAAAAAAAATCAAATTTGCCAAGTTCCTCCTGCTAAAGACAATGAGGCTGGAATCCAGAGATGAAAAGTAATATAGCTAGAGTTTTTATGACCTATGCTTTTTCCACACAAAAGGTTTTGAGCCCTCTTTAAACCGAACAAAACAAAAGCATAAAAATGCCATAAGCAAATCAAATACCTAATGCTGTTCCACTTTGATATGATTCGTAAATGCAACCAGATAATCATTTGCATATCCAAGAACTATAGGAATTTGGTTTCTCAATAGAAAATGAATGTCAAATATTCAGACCTTGAGATTACAGCAATATAGAAGTCTCTAGGACATTATATAATAATTTTTTAAAAAAAGAAAAGGAAAAAGTTTGCTTCCTTGATTTGATGGTCCACAGGTATCTATCTCATACTATAGGGCACCACTACACTGCCTGGTCTTAAATTCAGTGAAATGGAGAATGAATCAACTCTGCTAAGCCTGAAAGAGGAGGAACTGAGCAGGCACTGGCTCAGTTCCCTCTGGATCTTTTTGCTTGGAACTGCTCATTTGTAGAGAAGGGGACTGCCGGTCAGTTTGCCCTATGTAACGTCATAATCACAGCTGCATGGACTCTGTAGATTAGTCTTATGACTATACAGTCTCACAAAGATGAAGTAGAAAGTATAAGCAAATCCTACTGGCAGGAGTGTTAAGATCAGTCTTCCAACCTAACTTTCATCGTAGTAAAGCCAACAATGTGATCTGTATTTGTGATTCAACCAGACTTACACTTAGAAAGGAAATGTGTTGTTTATGCAAGGAAGATATATCTTGTATTTAAAAATATATACTGAATGTGATCCTGACATCTAATCTAGTGGAAGTCATTTACAACAAAAATAATGATGTGGGAAAGCCCTTGTCTGATTAAGAATACATATGTAAGTACTTATTACATCAGTGTTTCTTAGTAAGTGGAGTCTTTTAAAGACCTTTTCTTACATGGAGGGCAAACAGGGTTTTCTCAAAGCTTATCCTGCTTTCATGCTTCCCTGATGAATTCTCCAATTGTTAGTCTCCTCCAACACTGAGAAGTTCTAGACAACTTCACAACATAGTAACAAAACTCTTGTCTTTAACAACTAAACATGAACAGGTTCCTCTTCTTGGGAAGGATAGATCATTATCTCCTTCAGAAATCAAGCCTGAAATCCAGGCTCACAGGATTAAGTGCCACTTTCTACGTGGGTACTTCAGTCACTTCAGCAGGAAAAAAAGTTAACGACTCAATGCCACAGGCAACTTCAAGGCCGCCTTACCACATAAATCCTAAGATTCATTCAATCAACATTAAGACATAAATATTGCATTATCATGTAAAAATTAACTCAATACAAAAACACAGTGCTCCAAATAAAAACTTTTTGTGAATCAAATCAATTCTCACCATGCAAAGTCTGATCTGTTCCCAATACATTCCACTCTGCTGGCAGCTTCAAGTGTCTGAAGGCCAGTGAAACCTTCTCATCGAGGGAATTCACATCCCTAGATGGGGGTCCTGAATGGTCAAGAAAACGAGTGAAGTTCAGAGCTTGCTGGTTGCCAGCACTGGTTGCCAGGAATTGAGCTGCATCATATGCCTCATCCTGAACAAAATGGAAGTCTTCTTCAGCCACCACAAATGCAGGAAGTCCCTCCTTGGAAGCACAGAGCTGCACCTTCACTGTCTCACAGCAGTCATGACCTAAGGGAAGAACAGACCACAGAAAAAATGACATTATAGTCCTCTGTTGAAAGAAGGCCATTGACGAGAGGCCTCTCAGCTCTTTTCCCATAACATTCAAAATTTCTCAACTGTTCTTTCTTCTGACCTCTGAAAGTACTTTTCTAAACTTCTTTAAACTGTTAGCAGTTTTTAAAACTGTTACGTGCAAGGTGAAGTTCCTACACAAACATTGTGGTTCCTACACAACTGTGTTCCTACACAAACATTAAGTAACTATGTTCCTCACCTTTCAACAGGTCTGTTGACAGTATCTGGCAAAGAACAGGCTATCAACACCTATTACTACTGTCCTGTTGTTCAATTTTAACAAACTAAAAAATAAAAGCCTCAATATCTGGTAAGACCTCGTGTACAATAGGAAGTCTAATACTTACTGAGCTGAGTTGGACCTGAAAAAGTAATATGGAAAAATATCCCTTACACAAAAGATGTAAGAAGAATTCCACAGATCCCCCTACACTTGTCTTACTATCACTATGATACAATATATTAAGTGATGAAGTACTTTGAAAAGTACAAACCCAGGCTGGGGATTTAGCTCAGTGGTTCCAGCGTCTGTCTTGCAAGAGCAAGGGCCAGGGTTCGATCCCCAGTTAACCACATACCATACTGGGCGTGGAGACTCACACCCAGCAGCAATCAGTACCACATACCACAGTGCCGGGCGTGGTGACTCACGCCTGAAATCCCAGCACTTGAGAGGCAGAGGCGGGAGGATTGCTGTGATGTGAGTTTGAGGCTGAGCTCAGGGCCAGCCTGAACTACAAAGTGAGACCCTGTCTCAAAAAAAAAAAAGAAAAGTACAAACCCATGTGATTTTAACTTTACTATTATTAAACAATCCAAGACCTAACCAAAAAAAGAAAACCCTGTCATTTGATACTTGGGTTTTTTTTTTTTTTAATTCCTCGACCACAAATAAAGTAAGAACGAAACCATAAAACCATCTGCTTCACACCAGAAAGATGTGATGCTGTAGCTAAAAATCCAGTTCAAGAAAACCAAGACCATGGTACCTAACCAATGTACAAGGTTATGAGGAAGGTACTTCATAAGTTATGCCTTTAGGCAGCAATCTGTATGTCTCCCCCAAAGACCTCAGCTTGACTCAAATAAGCAAGATCTGACAATGTCATGTTTCTATGGGCAAGGCATTCTCGGAGAGTAAGATTTTCTTCTAGATGCTATTTCATGTTTTGTCTAATTCACTCACAGTCATCTGTGCAGTCAACACATATACAGACTGCTTTTGGTGGTAGCGTAATACACAGAATATGCTATTTGTCTATGTGGTCTATGAGTCTCCATTTCCATTACTATGGACATAAAGCAATAGTGGTATCAGACTCAGGCAGAACAAAATTCTGTTACCCTTGAATGAGAAAGAGGTTTTGGACCACACTGCCTATAAACAGAGGAGAGAAAGTAATAGCTAAGTCCTTGTCTGAGAGGAGCTAACAGCTGCAATGCCAGGCCAGTGTGAGAACATGTTTATGAATCACCAAGATCAATCTTCACACAAACATGTAACGCTACAATGTAGTCTCACTGCTTTCCAAGTTAAATTCTGTGAAGAATATTAAAAGCTGAAGCTTCTTTTGCTGGACTGGTGCACGCATGCACATACATGCATTTCAATTCAACATGCTTAGAATTTTTACATTTAATATGGTATTAAATTACTCAATCTTTATTTAAAGGGCAGCCATAGACATCATTATCATCAGAAATGAGTTAACTGATTCTGATGGTAGGTTTGGATAATTTTTTTTGCAGCAATTGTGTCTTTTAAAATGTTCCTGTAACAAAAAGCAGTAGGACTTCCACCAAGTTCAGGCATCATGATTAGAAGGTCAAAATAAGGAAAGACTTTCCACCTTTCATGCATTACAGTCCAAAGAGAAGACTACAACAAGCTGCAGATAACTGAATACAAGTTGAAATGAGGTGAATTTTGTAAGAAGTGCATTCAGTTTGGATTTAGAGAATACCACAGTTCATAGGTGAACAAAATCAAGGAACTTTCACAAAGGAAGTAGCAGCTTTAAATAGCATTTGATGGACATCCTATGCTTAACCTCACTAAACTCTAGGAGTTCTCTGTAGCCTTCAGAACACAAAATGTATTATCCTTTTTGTCTTTTCTTTTGTATTATTCAATTAGCAGTCATTTTCATATACATCTTCAGTGCCGTATGCTATTCTGAGTGCTTTTCCCCCCAGCTACTCATCATGTATTTCTCATAATAAGCACGCATTGTTATCCTCATTTGCTGGATGAGGAAACTGAAGCACAGAAAACATTCATTTACCCAAGGTTATAAAGCTCTGACATGGCAGAAATTAAAATCTGAATCCAAGTTTGTCTGGGCTAGTGTCTACTCCACACCCAATACTTATGGATATTTAAGTGATTTAAACTATGACCAAAAAAAAAAGTATATCATGAAAGAATCAGTGAAAGAGGAATAAATACACATTCAAACTCTTGCTATGGCCAACAGATCTCTGTTGCTTCAGTGGACCTCAGTCCTACAATTATAGCACAAAGCACCAGCCCATAAGTGCTATGGTTACTCAAGTCTTGACAGGCAGAAAATTGAGAGGCAGTAAGGTTGGGGAATGATTTCAGGAATAGGAGACACCATTAAAACCATAAAAATGTGAAGCAGAAAATAAGCTCAAGACACAGTCATTACTATGAAAAATACTTTCAGGAAGACATTATCTGGCTTCAAGCCTATTTTCTTACTAGATATGTGGCCTGCGATAAAAGACAACCTTTAACACTGTCAAATCTAAACAGTTCCTTAGCCGTGTAAATAAAGAGGTGTCATTTGGAAGCCCCACTCCCTATTCTTTAATATCACCACCTCAAATGACATGTGTGGCCTTAATGCATTTTCAAAATGGGGGAGGAACCAATACAGTCCAATCAGAAAAAAAATTAAAGAAAAATGTGGCTTATAAACTGAACTAATTGCAGTGTTGTCCCATTTACTTGGAACGAAACAAATTAGTAAATCACAGTCTTCTGAGGTAGATACAAATAAATGTCCACAAAGACTAAAATCACAAATTTCATAGGCCAATGATGATGGTGTAAATAATTTGCGATCTAAGTTTAATTGTCTCCCAAATCTACAGTTGCTATGCTTAGAGGAAGTATCACACTTGCCTAAAATATTACTTACTGTCCTTACCACCAAAACATTATGTATTCCTTAACAATCTCCTTCTCCAAGTCTATGCAAAAAGGAGAAACCAGAAGATGTGAAGGAGAAAAGGGGTCACAGTTCACAAAAGTGAACATTATTTATTTACTTAGGCCATAAAATCACCTCTTCCTGAAGCACACACAGTGAAAGCCACAGTGAAGTACCAGCACCAGATTCGAAATTAAGAAGTGCGGAAGAAGCTGCACAAGAATTTATGCGGAACAGCTAAAATGACTTGACTTAAACATGATGAAGCAGAGGCAAACAAGGGGGTGAAAAGCAGAAGGTGGTGGTGGGGTGTTGCTGGACAGCGTACAAGTATGTTTCTTTTTCTGCTGCCCTGGCACAAGAATCTGACAGCAGGTGGAAGAGTATATATGTGAGGCTGGGTGTGGTGGTACACACGTGTAATTTCAGCTACTCTAGAAGCTGAAGCAGGAGGATTATGAGATGAAGGCCAGCCGGGGAAGCTTAGTGAAATCCTGTTTCAAAATTCGAACAAAACAAATGAACTAGAAACTAGAGATGTGTACTTTGGCACTCCCTGAATTTAATTTTAATCTCCACTGAGAGAGAGAGAAGAGAGAGAAGAGAGAGGAGAGAGAGGAGAGAGAGGGAGAAAGAGAGGAGAGAAAGGAGGGGAGGGGAGGAGAGAAGTGTGTGGGTCATCAGTGTACCAAGAAAAATAAAACTACATATAAAAGAAGCAAAACATCACAGCATGAAAGGTCATGAAACAAGTATCTAGGGAAGTCATCCAACTGTTAGTCCATATTTTCCTTAGGCATGAACTCACAATATGAAGGAGAAACTGAATCATTTTAAGTAAAATGTGCTATAAATCTTGAGTTTATTTGGTAGGACTACAGGCTTATTTTTCAAAGGGTAAAAAAAAAAAGTTTGAGAGAATAGTATAGGACTAAGAATTTCTTGGATAAGTCTTTTTTAAATAGTAAACTGGAAAAGTTACTATTGATTTAAGACCAAAGTACCTCCAGAGTATCTAGAATTCAATCATACAAGGCTGGATGGGTAACTATCTTATACCAGTGTTTTCTATCAGGCTCAACTGGCTCTCAAGATTAATTTTTAATCCCTATAACCTTTCAGAGAAAAGCATGTAGGAGAAAAGGGCATCAACAGGTTTTTAAAACTAAAGGCTGTATAACTTATAGTAATAAAACTAAAATTAAAGGCATATAGCTAATAAAATAAAATCACTGCATATGCACACATGAAACTTCTTACTGTCAATTAGCACTAGAAACATGGCTACTAACAAGAGGCCTTGAGCCTTGACCATAATGAATGCAGAATATTAATACCTACACTACAAAGGCATGGGATGAAAAAAAAAATCATATTCAAGTTATTCTATAACTACAATTCATCTTTTTGCATTAAAAACAATAGCTACAGTACAAAAGCAAGATTTTCACCTAGTTCCATGATGTTTTTCCTTTCAATTTCCTAGTAATAAGAGAAGAAATTTTGAAAATGACCATCCTTCTCATCACAAAGGAAGTTTGGAAAATTTTTAACCTCCCTTGTGAAGGAAGGTACTTATAATTTAGAAAGAGGAAGAGAAACTTGTAAAGAAACATGGCCCAAACTTTAACTACATCTTTAAAACTGCCTTCTGAATTTATCCAGCAGGTCCAGCTCATTAACAACCAAAATATAAAATAAATTATGAGCAGGGATAAATGTATTCCCAGCTGAGTGAACTAGAAGAGGTCCTGAATAATGCTGGCCCTTAACTGTCGAGTCAGAAAATATGGGATTTGAACCCAAGCTCCTACTGCAGACAGATTTCGTTATCCTGAGAAAAATCACTCAACCCTCAAGTCCATTTCTTTGCACATAAAATGTAAATACCACTAATCTATTGGATTATTTTAAAAATACAATCAGTAATAGCCATGCACAAAGACCTGGCATAAAATAACACCTGAAATGGGTGATTATTATTAGCTAATAAAATACTGTTGGAACAGGTAACATAAGGAACACAAAAAGCCACTCTGGCCAGTATAGCCAACAAAGCTTCCGAGGCAAGGGTTGTCTTTGGCACTAAACAGCTAATAAATAAATAAATAAATAAATAAATAAATAAATAAAAGGGAAGGTAAGGAGGGCAGAAGCAGCAGCCAGGTGAGAAATAACAATTTAACTGTTAATGAATCATCTAATCCACACCTTCCCTAAACTCAGAGGTCAGAGTAAATGTGTGTTCCTGAGGTTAGGCAAGCTTTCCTGCAGGCTCCTTATCACTCCATGAAACATCTGCACCCATGGAAACAAAATACTGCTACACATAAACAAAACTGCTTTCCCTGACACAAGAATTACTTCATTTCCTGCTGAGCTAAAAGTGGAACACATCCCATCAAGCCTTCTCTTTTGAGGATGAAACAATTGGAACTTTGTTTTCATCAGCTATCCAAAAAGGAGCCCTAAAAGTGTTTGCTGGACCAGCCATCTAACACAGATGTCATATTCTTTTTTTTTCTTTTTAAGACAGGGTCTCGCTTTGCAGTTAAGGCTGGCCCTGAGCTCAGCCTCGAACTCACATCACAGCAATCCTCCTGCCTCTGCCTCCCAAGTGCTGGGATTACAGGCATGAGCCACCACGCCCGGCACTGTAGTATGTGGTACTGATTGCTGCTGGGGTGAGTCTCCACACCCAGTATTGTATGTGGTTAACCAGGATTGAACCCGGGTCCTTGCGCTTGCAAGACAGGTGACAAAAACACTGAGCTCAATCCCTGGCCCATTCTTTTTTTTTTTTTTTTTGAGACAAGGTTTCGCTTTGCAGTTCAGGCTGGCCCTGAGCTAACTATGTAGCCCAGGCAAGCCCTGAACTCACAGGAATCCTGCCTCTGCCTTCCGAGGGCTGGGATTAGAGGCATGAGCCACCATGCCCAGCCAGATGTCATATTCTAAGAGAAAGAATGCATT
>PVIR01019560.1:0-31839 GCA_004026965.1 Petromus typicus
AGTGTTTTAATATGTAAAATAATGTATTTTGGTGAATTATTATTGGAAGTTATATATTACAAATACTGAAGTTTTACCCTGACTTCCTCATCTTAGTACTTCATTGGCTGCATCACTTCTCATATCTAAGTCCAATATCTGCATGGAAAAATAAGGTTACTGATAAGAACTTCCCGGAAAAACATTTTAATGGAGATTGAAATCATACATTAAGATAGTTAAGACATAAATTGAACAATTTAGATGTACTATCTCCTATCATCTTTGAAATCATCCAGTATTTTTAGTATTGCATATTGACCTTATTTGGAATATTTTATAAATTTAAAAATCATGCTGAGTCCATGCCAATGGTTACTGCCACAATCTAGACTGGATATAAAGTTTTATCAGCATAATTTTGTGTCTTCTATGCAAAAATATCATGCACAAGATTCAGTCTTTTTATTTAACTATCATATTATGTTCTCAACGTAGTTACAGAGAATGCACTCTAAAATAATTTTAGGAACATTAATTTGTTGAATCAAATATGAATTTATCATACTAAATCCAGAACTTGTGATTGTACATGGCATCCATTTTAAAAGGTGACCTCTCAGACGTCTGCATATGTTTTCCATTCTTACCACTTTCGATTTCAGTCTCTGCCAGTGCAGGTGTAAATGAGACTTTCAGCTTCCTCTGTGGTCACAGCATGGACTCTTATATCACCATTTTTATTCCATAAATATTTTAAAATTTTATTTTAATGGTAAAATAAATGTATCTTCATTAGCTTATATGTGCAATGTGCAGTAGTGATGTTCACTTCAGGGATTTTGTGCATGGACACAACACATCTTCATTTTTGTCAATCCTTTTCCTCCCTCCGCCTTCCCTCTTCTTCCTCCAACCCTTTCTCCCACCTCCACAGATCTCACTTCTCCTTCCCTGCCACCTTTCCTCTCCACTGCTCACTTAGTGAAAGCTAGTCTCTCACTGGAAAAAATAAAATCAGGATAAAAATGTCATAGATTTCACATTAAATCATCTCTATTTTCCCTTCTTTTTCAACTTTTCCTACATGTTCAAATTTTTCTCTCTAGGAAATGAATTGATTTTTTCTTAATCTTGGCCTTTACATCTCTCATATTATGTAACAATAAATATTGATTTTGAATAGACTCTTCCAAATTCTATAAAATATCTAAACAAAACATTAAGGCAGAAATAAATTACATTCTGTGTTCCATGAAACAGGATTACTTAAGAATGCTCCATTATTTTTTTAAAATTATTACACCATATACATTTGGCAAAACTGATTTCTTTTGCTTTTCTAGAGTTTGTTATTTTTTTATTATAGCACTAAATAGAAGTACAAGTTCTTCTGAGGTAGCAATTTTTCCCACTAGAATCCATATAAAATAGTAAACATAATTGATAGCAATTTCAAGCATGTGCATAGAATTTTTATATAATAATTATAAAAGTACTTATTATATTTTTGAGTGGAAGATATCTCCCTTGTGCCATTTGTTGACTCTTAAGCTTCAAAGTTCATAATTATTTTATTCCTTTTATTCTTGTCCCACTAGTAAATTATAGGCCTATCTCCACTTAGAAAAATACCATTCTATTTTAAATCAGAATTCTATTATGAAAGTTTGTAAAGCATATCACCAAGTTGTAACCATCTTAAAATAACAGTTTTCAAAATGCAATCTTTTCATAACCAGCTTTATTTTTCCTATATTATCATATCAGTTTGGTTGTTATGTGCTCAATTTTTTCTTTAAAATGAATTATTATTTTTCACTACACCTTTTCATAAAAATTCCCTAGAACATAGTGATGTTTTTAAAATATGAATTCCATATACATAATGGTGTTTAAAATATGAATTAATATTAATATAAAGCTATAAATTAAGTGTTATGCAAGTTATTATCTAAACTTGTATGTCATTAATGGAATGCAGACACATTTTGAGAAAAATTGTCTTGTGTCCAATATTTGGAATTAACATGACAACATGTAGCTTTAAATATTTGAGTGGAACATATTGAAAGCTGCTTCAATTGGAACAGAACCTATTTTCCTTCTGCCTACTACAGAGTCCAACTCTGTGGTCCAGTAAATAAATATGTTTTGCTTCACTAATGGCCACAGAGCTTATTCAAAAATCACTGTGATTGCAACTCATTTATTTTCAATCCCTAACATGAAATGATCCTTTCAAAATGATACTATTAACTGAATTAATAAAGCAGAGTAGCCAACTTCCAAGGCAATTTATTGTGAAGTAGAAAATATTTAAAAGCAAAAGCAATTTTTTTCTTCCTAAAGTATTAAATGAAATGTTATATCACTTCAAAATTTTATATCTAACAGAATTTTTCTTTTATTATTTAAAAAATTATTCATTTGTGAGCTGGGTATTTAGCTCAATGGTATTATGGCTGCCTTGCAAGGACAAGGTCCAGTTCAATCTTCAGTACTGGAAAAAATTCATTTGTGAACTGTTTTCATATTAAACAGCTCAGACAGGGGATTCACTCCATGTTCTGGGAGTTGCCTCACAAGAACAAGGTCCTGAGTTTGATCCATGGTACCAAAAAAACAATATTAAAAAAAACATATTAAAAAAGTCTACTGATTCATCTTTAATTATAGTTCTGAGTTCATTTTACTCATTGTTTATTCAAATATATACTTAAATTGAAAATTAAGATTTTGTAAAATTTGAATTTATAATAGTGAACTTCGATATTTACTTTTGAATGTAATGAAAATTCATAGATCTATCAATGTACTTTTCCATTTTTATAGTGTATAATGACATCTTTATCCATGAGTTTGTACACTGTGATGTTGACAAAGCACACTTAGAAATTATTTTGTATAATCATTTTGAATTTGAAAGAAATTTATAATAATAAAGCAGTCATTAAATGTAACTTGCTGAAAAATGCATAATAGTTTTAAATTTCCAAGAATTTAATCATCACAGCATATAAGTATTTACTATAACATTTCATCCATGATCGTACTATTTTATGTGTAAGGATAGTATTCTTTATTACATACATACAAATATCTTTATGACTTAATATTGCCCTATATGAAAGAAAGCTCTCACTAAATACTTAGAATTTCATATTTTAATAATAAGCTACTGCATCTATTTTGATTGGAAGATAATTGAGTGATTTTTTTCATATGATATGGAAATCTGCACTAAATATTCTTGAATTTGTTTTACAACTTGTAAAGATTGCATTACTTTTTCCTATTTTTCATTCTTAAGCAAATATATCTTGAGGATGATTTTCATAAAATGTAAGAAGAGAAATGAAGTGACTGGAATTAATGTAACAAATATTTCCTCTGCTACTTGGTTCGAATTTCCTTTAAAACTATCACTAAATACCGAGAGCTGTTCTGTTTGTACCTGTTATTCACTGCAAAAAAAAAAAAAAAAAAAATGGCAGCGAGGACTGGGAATTTAGCTCAGCAGTTTCGCTGGTTTCCTTGCAAGCTCAAGGTCCCTAGTTCGATCCCCATATGCAATGCCGGGCATGGTGGCTCTATCGTCACTCGGAAGGCAGAAGCAGAGACCAGGGCATTGCTATTAGTTTGAAGCCTGGAGTACATAGTTAGCTCAGGGCCAGTCTGAACTGCAAAGTGAGACTGTTTCAAAAAATAAATAAATAAATAAATAAACAAAGGTGGTGAAAAATAAACTTATTCTACTTCTTAGTGAATAGAATTTAAGAAGCAATGGAACTAAATAAAGCATATTAAAATTATCAATCATTTGCTTATGAGCAGCAAATTTTAAAATTTTCACCTTTTATGTTCAAAGTATGAATTTTCATATGGATGATTTTGGAAGGTGCAAGCGTAGATTTTTCTTGTTCTTATAGACACTGGTCACCTAACTTGCCTAAAAGCCACTGTAAGACTGCTTCTTGTGAGCTATGCCTACTGTCTGCTTTCCCCAGAGCATCTACTCCGTTTATTTCATGCTGATGAAACAAATTGCCATTTAAAATTACACTTAAAATATAATGGGTGACTTGCTAATTGATTTTACTCTGTAAAATAGGTGGGGCATAAGATTTTTATCTTCTTCCTTTCTTAAGTTATAGTCACCAAAATGAGATAAAAATATTCAGAAAGGTTTTTTTAAAGATGCTGTCAGTATCATTTTTGTTTTGTTTTGTTTTGTTTTTAAAGCACAGTTGAAGGAAGCGGCAGGGAACGTGGTAAAAAGAAGCAGCAAGATATATTATGTATAAGTATAAATTATCCATTCTGAATATTATCTATATATATGACAAATATTTACTAATAACATAAAGCACTATTATAAGGAACAACTAAAACATGAAGAATATGGTGTCAAATTTTGATCATTACCTATCAACA
The DNA here is from genome assembly GCA_004026965.1 of Petromus typicus. NCBI lineage: Eukaryota > Metazoa > Chordata > Mammalia > Rodentia > Petromuridae > Petromus > Petromus typicus. The sequence continues at coordinate 4,417 of PVIR01019560.1, forward strand.
TGATTAACAGTATATGAGTATTTTTATATATTAAAAGTAGCTGAGCATGATTTTTACATTTATATGCTATTCCTTTTATGTAGAATATTACTTCTATTTTATTATCATCCCTGAAGTGCATTCTGGGATGTTATTATTTCCAACTCTTGAGAAGAATGCTTTAAAAAATTAAAAGAAAAAGTAAACTATAACCAGAGGTCAAAGAAAAAACCCTATGTGAAAGTGAAAAAACAAACTTATTAGCAAACAAAAGAACAGATACTGGTAATATTATTTTAAATTTAAGTGTCATATGTGTAGTTGAAAAACACACACTGCTTAGTTTCTATGGATAATAATATGAATAAAAAGCTTATGTTACAAAAATGCATATACTTTCTAATTATCAAGGATGATAGATAATGAAATGTATTCAGTTCTCTAAATAAGAAAATATCTATTCTGTTGAATTTGTCTAGCAAATTCTTTGGTGAGATATTTCACCTGAGCATAATTCATAATCTTTAATTTTCCTGATAGTCTCCTTTGCTAAGAAATTATGTTGCTATTCAGACTACTGTTTCTTTTGTTTGTTTATTCTTTTGTTTGTTTGTTTATTGGTTTGTTTGTTTGAGGCAGGGTCAACTTTTATAGTTCAGGCTAGCCCTTAGCTCAGACTTGAACTCACAGCAATCCTCTGGCCTCTGCCTCCCAAGTGCTGGGATTACAGGTGTGAGCCACCACACCCAGCACTGTGGTATGTGGTACTGATTGCTAGTGGATGTGAGGTTCCACGCCTGGCAGTGCTGTATGTGGTTATCAGGGATTGAACCTAAGCCCTCGCACTTGCAAGGCAGGTGCTGGAACCACTGAGCTAAATCCCTGGCACAGAGACTGGTGTTTCTAGTGATGCTTATACAGCAGAATTACATATGTAGTTGTGTCATATAGACCTGAGATTTGAGTATTCCTCCCTTTTTAGATCTTTGATCCACATACGCTTTGACAGAGACTAAAGAACAATGGGGGATACTTCAGTTCACAATTACTGATTTTATTGATAAATAGAACAGAGAATTTCAGAGGCTCCAAATGCAAAATAAAAGCAATCCAAATGTAATTACCCCTATTTTTACATCAAAACTTACTATACTATCTATCTACACACACACACACACACACACACGCACACGCGCGCACACACACATACACACATATATATATGTGAAACTACATTGTACCCAGACATACAAAAATTTAGTACATGTTGAAAATTATTTTTAATTTATTAAAGAGGAAGGAATGAGCTCTATTTTTAAAATAATCAGATTGCTATTGTATGTGTATTTTAAATAGATTCCCTGTACAGGATTACTGTATCACTTCCATCATAAACACACATAGGAAAATATAAATATGCAGCAAGCTCCCATGAAATATTTATATAGAAAACTTATTATAGTCTTGATAACAAATGTAATTATATAGAAAATGTTATATAAATTGAATTACTTTGTATAACCAGTGGTTCTGCAGTCATTTTGCTGTGATATTCAAGTTTATGTAATAAGGGTCTCTGACCAGTACAGTATTATGTAGAGGCCGCAATGCTAATTTGTCTACAATGCTAATTTGCTACAATAAATTCTTACATTTCTCAATATCCTCACTTTTAAGTTCTCTAATGTCTCTAACAATACTTTAACTAGTGAGTCTCTTAGTTTCCTCCATAAATGTAAATTTTAAGGTACATATTTTATTTCTTTGCCACACTTATTACATTTAAATATTCACTAATTTTTCAATTCATGGTTTTGTAATAACCAACTATTTATTGAGATCATGTTTTGCTACTTTCTTTATGCAATGTAACATTTCCTCATAGCTCCGCACGTATGAAAAGCTAAAGTTATTTGATACTGTCTTTAGATTGGAAAAAAGAAAGTCAACTTGTAATGGTAGAAAAGAATACTAAGGGACATAGCATCGGATCCTGCCACCTGTAGATTTTAATGTCTATATATTTTTCTTTCCAAAGATAATGGGGTTTTCTGAAGGAATTTTTATTTGAATGGCATTTTAAAGATCCTCCCTAATGCATTTTTCCATGCTAGTGCTCTGAGAGGAATAATATAGGTCCCCACTGGGCAATAGACAAAATGGGTACTTGTAGGCCCTCCTGTTGTAAGTGGTAGAATGGAATTCGCTGTGCTGTAGATCTCCCTGATGCATCCAAGCTTGCTGCGACATGCGCTTTCAATCATTTACAACTTTCTTAGTTTTTTTCAGCCCACAGCTTAAATAAACATTATCAAAGAAATCTACTCATGTGTTAAAATCCTTCTAAAACTATTTTCCAGAAGTTATAATATACTTTAGAACTAAAATATTATTTGAAGCACATCACTTATTAATGAATTAGTGTTTATAAGAATTTTTATTTTAAAAACTCTCCAATCAGGGTAAAACTCTGTAAAACAATAACCACATGATGACGCGACAGCAATTCTTGATTTTACAGGTATGTGGAAAATGCTACTGACAGTGTAAACTGATTTTCATATGTTTTCTAGCTTATTCAACATTTTTTATTATCTTCTTGTAAATACTGTAGTCTATCAATAAAACTCAGCTGATAATTAACTATTTGTATGCAGTGACATGCTACTATTAAAAATCATTTATAATAAAGAATAAGAAAAGAACATCAAATAATAGCAGAATAAGCAAAAATAATCTCCTTACTAGTAAATATAATTTTGAACTAAATATGTGTTATTATAATGATCAATGTTATGGAATTTCAAGCAATAAGAACAAACAAATTAGGATAAATTCAAGTATAGTGATGGAAACAGTTGGATGTAATATTTAAAAATATCAAAAAGAAAAATAAATTAGAAGAAAGTGTATATCTATGAAAAATGTAAGTAAATACTGTAATAAATTCTTGCAGCAAAACAATTCTTTTGATGAATTTCATTGTCAAACTTCAGCATGCAAATATCCCACTGCATAAAATATTATTAACATGGTTATCAGTGAATATATTTGAAATTATTACAATAAAACTTACTTTTCATTGTAAAATTGGTATGCAGTGCTTTCATTGCTCTTAACTCATGGCTTGTTGTGTAACAAACTAAAAATAAGCTAAGAAATAACTTTAGTTATAATTACTCAGCCATATATTGAGTAGGTCGTTGTGACTGGTTAGGGTAAAGTGAACAGCTCTTTTATGAGACTTCTGCATGATCATGTTTCATTGAATCAATGATAATAATTTTCTTCACCTATTTGTACACGAAGGTGAACAGAGAGGTTGAGACTATATCCTAACCTTGGTGAGTAGTGCCAAAATAAACGTGGGGATGCAGGCATCTCGGAAACTGAATGGCTTCATATCTTAGGCTCTATACTGAGAAATGGGACAAAGAATAAAAGATTTCTGTTTTTTTCAGGGAACCTCTGCCTTATTCCTCATATGGGATCTTGGGACAAAGAATAAAAGATTTCTGTTTTTTCAGGGAACCTCTGCCTTATTCCTCATATGGGAACTCGGGACAAAGAATAAAAGATTTCTGTTTTTTCAGGGAACCTCTGCCTTATTCCTCATATGGGAACTCATGGCTATCAACCATATCTCTCCACAGTGTACAATGTTAGAGTACTTTTTCTCTACATCCTCACCATTGTTTTTTTTTTTCCTTTTCTGTAGTAGTTATTCTAACTAGGGTGTGATAGTTCCAAAAGCACAGGAAGCAAAAGCAAACATATACAAATCTTATTATTTCAAATTAAGAAAATTCTACAAATGACAGAGTAACCAGCATAGAGGAATAGTCTATAAAATGGAAGAAAAAATTTTTCAATTATTTTTTTTGCACAGGATTGATATCCAGCATAACAAATTAGAAAAAAAAAAAAAACAGAAAAGAAATTCAAGTAAAAGTGAACACTGCTGAGAATTTGTTATTATGAATGAAATTTACATTTTTATGCAAATACTACATCTCATATTCTCTAACATATCGTGAACACAAATCTACTAATTATCTCTCACCCACCCCTCCTTTTTTTAGACAAGGTCTCACTTTGTAGTTCAGGCTGCCCCTGAGCTCAGCCTCAAACTCACATCACGGCAATGCCTTTGCCTCTGCCTCCCGAGTGCTGGGATTACAGGCGTGAGCCACCACACCCGACATTTTGATATGTGGTACTTTATTGCTGCTGGGTTTGAGTCTCCACACCCTATATTCTATGTGGTTTCTGGTGATTGAACCTGACCTTGCTCTTGCAAGATAGGCACCAGAACCACTTAGCTAAATCCTCAGCCCTTTTCCAAGAATTTATACACACTGTAGTAGATCATTAGTAACAATATTCAAAATATTATTTCTCTTGACACGCACATACATTTTTGTGTGCATTTATATTTTCATGTGTATATAAATAAGATAGATGGGCAGACAGACAGTAAAACACAGGGATGATAGGTCGGTAGACATAAATAAAGACAGATAAAAAATGTTGCCTCTTTTTTCTCTCTCAGCTAAATCCTTTGAAAATGTTTAATTTTGATCTCATCAAGTTTCTTCCTCAAGTTGTTTCATAAATATGCTCACGGCTGATTATATCAAGCCACTGTGATGCTCTGGAAAATTTACCAAAAACCTGTACTTCCTTAAGCATATTGGGAAACAAGCAATTCTCATTGTTCTTGTGTCTTTAACACTGAGCCATTTAAACAATTTCTATTGTTTGAATCATGCCAAAGGCTTTTGGTTCACTCCCCTGAATTTTATCTTACTATATACTGTATTCATACAAATCTTTCATCATTGTATCCTTTTAAGTGATCTCTAATTGCTCCTTATTTATTTATTTATTTTTGGAATTTCATAGCTTTAATTAAAAACTAGATTCTTAAGGCTCCAAATTTCTATCATGAATCTACACTGAACTTATCTTCTGTATCCAACTAAACAGTGGCAGCTGGACATTAAATATCTCAAAGTTCAATAACAGGCCAACCCTGAACAATTTTTATCTACTTGCCTATCTCTTAAATTTAATCACATTAATTAATGGCTCCTTTTTCCTCAATTAAATGAGTGAAAATTCTTAGAGACATTGACTCTTGTATATTAGTCTACCCACATTCACTGTATACTTAATATTCCTACCCTTAAAAATATCTCTAATGTAATTATTCTTCTATAATCAATTGCTATCCATTCAGTTCAACCTATCATTGTGACTTCCTAATTTAATGTGAAAACATTTTAAGAGGATTGGCTATATTCACCCTTGTCCACCTTATTATCATTAAAGCATCTAAATTGATCCTTTTAAAACAAGCCAGATTATGTGACAGATCCTTCTAGAACCCCTTAATAATCTACAATATGAAACTCTTTGCTGTCATCTACATGACTGTAGAGGACAGACTACTCTCTTAACTTCTGTTACTTCTCTTTTCTCCTTATATCTTACATTAAAGTGAATTAACTTTAGCCAAAGAAAAACCACACTTCATCTATCAATCTTCACTCATTACTGGCTTTTCAATAATGTATATACTTTTTCCTTCTAGATATTGGCTACACATTTCCTACAGTAAAAGCAGAAAAACTACTCCCAACTTTTATGTAACTGGTTTCTAATTATGTTTGCTATTCCAAAGGTCTGTGAACTACCAAAATTAAATCAATATAATATACTATGGATTTTATTAAGTACTGGCTATGAATATGTTCCAATTAATTGTTAGGTAGTTTAAGTAAACTAAAGATGGAATGCAAGCTTCTGTTTTTCAACTTCCAAAATCAGAAATCAAGTTATAATTTCAATAACATGTGAAAGACTATAACTAATATATATATGAAATTTTTTAAACCTTTTTTTTTTTTTTTTTGCTTCGGGATCTCAGAATCTTGAACTTGCAAGACTAATGCGGAAGCACTGAGCTACATCCCCAGAGGATTAGCTATTAATTCTATAGTTCCCATAAAATGCAAACTTTAAATTAGATCCATAGTATTGTGGTGGATCAGGATTTGTTTGGCTTGGGTGGCAGGTCAGGGAGCTTGCTGATAGGCTGTTCTTTGTTGTGCATGTTAAATGAAGCCATTTTGTATCTGTCACAGTTTAGAGGTTCCCAGAAAAGGGACTCATTGTAAGTGTGACACAGTTCAGAGACCCTTTTGTAGGCTACTGACTCTAAAACTTATATCTGGATTCTGACCATGGGATACATTCTCTTGATTCCAGTAATAGTCTATAAGGCAGGGCACTTATTTGTCTGTCATGTTCTCATTCATAATTTTCACAATAAAATCTAAAATTGAAAAAAAAAAAGAACTACAGAATAGAACAATGAAATCTCATATATGTATCACCTATATTCATTAGTAATCAGTGTTTTATCATTCTAAAATTTTTTAAAATTGCACTTCATCTGTTTTCCAAAAATGGATCTCAACATTTATAATAGTCACAATGACATATTTCAATTTCAGAATGAAAGTGTTGAACCATCTGACCTCTGGTTCTTTCTCAAGGCCTGGATGGTATTGCATGTACTTATGAGTGGCCACAAATTTTTTCGGAGCAATGTGGTTTAATAAAGTGATACAGTTTTCATAGGATGAGTTCAGTTATATGGTATAAGTTATCACAAGGCTTGTGACCATGAATCAATGTCAAATGGGGTGATTTTAGAATATAGTTGCATTTATTCAATCTCCTGTGTTATTTTTGTTGTGTGATATGAAGCTAAATTTAACTTTAAAATAGGATAGAGTTTCAGAACAAAGTATTTTCTTGGCTCCTCTTTGCTTTACTGATTACTTAAAATATACTTATTCTTACTTTTCTTCATTGTACTTATAAAAGAAATAAAAGAAATTTAGGAGTTAAAAATAACCCTAATTTACTTGTTTCTTAATCTTGGAGAAAAGAATAAAATGTAATAGATTAAGTCAGTGACAGCTTCTCAATCTTGGCCTCCTACACTACCTTGTATATAAATAAATCTATCCTGTGAATTTTCAAAATAACCATGGTGTAACTTTTATCTTATTATTTAATCCATTAAAATCTCATAGTCTCACAAGATTTTCAGAAATATTGTATTAGTAAGTGTAATCACCAGTTTTGCCAAAATTAATGTGAGACTTAATACAAACACATTTCCTTTGCAATAACAATAAATGACTATATTAGGTAACAGTAATATCAAAGTTGTACAGTTATGTGAAATGTTTTAACATTACTAGTAGTGATTATCCTGTCCTATATGTAGTTGTCCTTTACTCTTATTTTAATATTATCATTCCCTGAATTTCTTTTATTTTGTTTATAGAAAAATGGTATAAATAATTGAATTTCATTTATAGGACCAGGAAAAATTGAATAGCAGATTCATTATTCCCTTTGAGGTAAAATACATATAAATGTCAGTTTTAAAACACCACATTAAATGGTCATTAAATATAAAGTCCATATATTTACTTATTAGATCTGTAGGCCAGATGTTTTGTGTCAGCTTATCATTTACTCAACAGATGCTAAGCTCATTACAAATATACACTCAATTAATCATCATAACAGCCCTAGGAGGTCTATGCTCCTATAGCTTTTATATAGAAAATAAAATAACAATATAGCAATCTTAAATCTTTATCTCCAAGAGTAAGAGGCCACATGGCTTAGCTAGTATTCTAATATATCTAATTTGTTTCTAGTTTCTGGTCCTAAGTATACTATTAAAATAGATAAGACATCTTAACAAGAATATTAAATTTAAATTCACTTTCTGAAAACTGAATATTTTGATAATTATAAGTTGCAATGTACATAACTCAATTTTTAAAATAAAATTTGCTGTTTATTCTACTTTTTCTTTAGTACCATAAGATTTAAATGCTACATATATAGTTTTACTGTGTTCATTTGTTTCATTTTTTTTCCCCTGGAGAGTAAAATTAAGAGCTTATTAATGTTAGATAAATGTTCTACTACTAAGCTATGGCTGTCACAGTGTCATAGCTGAAGTTCAGGTTGTAAGAGATGTAGTAAATATAATAGAGAACATGGACTCCAGAATCAGGCAGCCTGAATATTAAGCTTTTGTCCTTTATAATATGTAAGACCCGAGTGAGTTATTCTAGGGATGCTTCTTAGCTTTTTCTTCTTAAAATGAGAATAATATTAGGTCCAAGGTTATAGTGGAATTATTAGGATGAAGTGAAATTTTTAATGTACAGAGTGATGTTTAACAAGTGCCATTTTTCATATGCATTAATTTTTATGATTATTTATAATTTATAATAATCATTCATAATTATTAAAGGGAGCATCTATTTCCAAATAATTTGATGATGTATTTAAAAAGAAGAAAATAACACTGGGCCTAGCGAAAAGATGGTTATGCATAATTTATTAAGAATTCTTCTTTCTTTTAATACCTTTTATTATATCATTTATACCACTCAGAGAAAAAATAGTTGTATAAGAGTTCCATTTGTGAAATCAAAATAAACAGAAAATTAAGAAACTGGGAGCTGGTCCAGAGAACAGAACATTAATGTTAATATTAAATAGAAAAGTCTTACCGGGAGAGAAGAGAAACTTTCTGTTTAATATTCTTGGTAAGTCTGCAATCAACACAGTATTAATGTAATTTTGAAATTATTTGGAAAATGTAATGGTAATAAACCCCGAAGAGGGTCTGTTTTTCTGTTTACACATTTGTCAGCTGATTTTTTGTCAGGGAACCATTTATATAGGAGAAATTTATTCACAATTAGATTATAATTAAGGCTGTCTCAGGCTCTATGTCTTCACATCTATGGTCCAGCTACAGCATGTGGAAATATGAATCCATTTTGCCTCTGGCTACTGCTGAGGGCTCCAGGATCCTATGATGCTGTGGCACTCAGGGGAAGACTGCAACAGTTAAAAATATCTTTGTTCTTTGAGAACTGAGTAGTAACATAAAATGAGAAAAATTTTCACCTGGGGAGGAGCAAATTTCTTATCAATTTAACTCTTCTCAGCTCCTTTTGTCACCTTACCATCCTAATCAAGATAAGCTCCTCACCAACCTAGACCTTAGACCCTTTTGTCATCGGACTGTCACCATCCTCAGAGACATTTATACTCCCTACGAGCCCAGTGAATAGTGCCAGTCAGCTTGGAGAGTCTTTGTCTTTACCTATTGGGAGGTACTGACCTTCTGGGCCCTCACATATTATGAAATTATAAGTGCCTCTACTGTCTTTTCGTTGTTGTTGTTAGCCCTCCTTTTCCCTTTTCTGCACAGTGGAATGATTGACTGCCCTCTGGTATTTTGTCTTTATCTGTAGATATTTGAAGTTGAGTTTGATGTTCTCAGAAGGAGGATGCTATTAGTAATGAGCTAAACAATACATGTTATGGGGATACAAATCTGGTGCGAGTTTTGGGTGTGACTGCATCTGCTTCTGGTTTTGTGCTTTGGACTGTCAATGCCTGATGTCAGGAGAGCCTGCTGGCTGCTCTGAGTTGTTCCAGTTACCCTCTGGGACATGTGTTAGGAAATCACATGGACTGGGGTGTAGATGAAAGTCACTGCGCCTACCTTGGAAGCACTAAGACCCTAGTTCAGTCCCCAGTACCACAAAAAAAAAAAAAAAAAGGAAATCAGTCTCGAACTCTACATCTTCCATACAGTTACTGAATAATCCTCCAAATTCCTTTTTTTGTCAAAATGCCAAAGTGTTCAATAATTTTTGAAATGTTTCAGGATATAATATGAAAACAGAGAAAGAAGGAATATTGGTCACCTCAATTATATGGTGATCTGCAGTCAGATTTTAAAGTTGACAATAAATAGGTCAGATTATAACAATATAGTTAGTTGTGACCTTTATATAATACAAATGTGCTGTGATCAAATTGTCAGAAATTAAACTAAAACTAAACACAACAAGGTGGTTATCTTATTTGTTGAAGGCATTTTTGGAATGTGAGTAAACTTTAAGGATAATCATTTCATATAGATTGAGATGCTATTCAAATAAGCAATTTTTAAAATGTCCTAGAAAGTCAAAGAATGTGATTATTTGAATTTCCATGAATTGTATGACTAATGTATAGTGACACTTCACTTTCTAATCATTTTACATAGCTCAGTGTTAGAACCTAAAATAGTACAGATCCTTAAAATACCTATTAACCTATTTTAATCACTCAGAGTTAAAGGAGGGAAGATTTATCTCAGCTCATAATTTGGACAAGTTTTTGTTTATAGTAGGCCAATTGCACTGCAGGGTTGCCTGGCAGAGGGGCATCACAGAGGAAAAAGAGTTTGTGGCATCAGAAACAGAAAGCATAGAGGAGAAACAGCAGCAGAAGCAGCCAGCCTTTCACCTTTAACGCTTACAGGCCACAAATCTTTTGTGTGATGGCGCCACCCTCAGGGCAGCGCTCTGGTCTCAGGAAATCCACTCAGCCACACCCAGAACTACACTAATTCCAGTCAGTGAGCTAATTTAGTCCCATAAACGCTTAGTTCCGGAATCACACACCCTGCATCCAGTGGGGATGCCCCACCTGTGAGCATATGATGCTTTGGGATATATCTAGACTGAAGATATAACTAAAATATGTGTGCTGATTGCATGTGAACGATTGTTTTTCAAGTCAAGAACTGTAATCTACAATAAATAATAACAGGAAAACATACTGTTTTTCAAGAGAAAAAAAATTGTTTAAAACCCATTTTCTATACTGAGATTGAAGAACATTTTATGAAAAATATATAATGCATTTGGCATTTTAATAGTATTTGGTTGCAATATTTTAAGAATGTTAAATGTAATTAATTAATTATTAACAATGAAATATACTTCCTTTATTTACTCATATATGTAAATATCACTACAACTTAAATTACTTTATATAATATTAGAGTAAAAATTTTGTTTCACATTTATTCAATCAAAATATCACACTGTGCTGAAATATGAAATTTAAAGATTTTAGCAAAAATAAAGAAAGCATAGCAGCCAAAGATATGTAATCATGTATCCAGACTTCAAGAAACATCTTTAATATAAATTGTCAGTAACTTAAGCCATAGACAGTATGATTTTTCCATCAAAATATGGAAGATATAAAGATGAAATAACTCATGACTTTGAAAGTTGTTTATAGAAAATATAGGATATTCATGGCTCAAAATCATTGTATTCAATACTATGCAAATGATTAAGTTTGTTTAGAAAAGAAAGTGACAAAAAAATGAAGGTCCTTAAATATCAGACTAAGTAGCTAGAATATATTGGGAGATGAAGGTATTTATGATTAGAACTTGGAGTGCATAAAACTCTCATAAAGTTCCAGTGAAAGTTAAAAATATTCCCCCCCCACAGGAGTTACTCATAGCTCCAAAATGCATATATTGTACAAATGGAAAGACATTTGTTAAAGAAGTAATATCATAATAACGGGTTAACAATGTGAAGTCTTTCTGAGTCACATTCATCCAAAAAGTGTAACTGTTTGTGTAACTTAGTCACAGAAAATTGAGAAACACATGAAAATCTGTCAGTCAACTTCTGAGCAGTGTAATAACTAGATAATAACTAGGAACAATGAACAGGTGAAGCAGGGAGAGGTTAGTCATTGCTAAGTTGGAAGGTGATGACACTGAGCAAAGTGGCAGACTGAAATCTCTCAGCATTTAGAAAATAAATACATTCCAGCAACTGGGGAAGACTGAGCAAGAGAAACAGCACGAGGTGTGGTTAATTAGCATCTTCTAAGGAAGGAAGAAAGGCCTGCACTGGGTGAGGATAATGAGGATTTCAGACCTGCACAGGATGATTTGAGTTATGAATCAAATGTCCATGTCCTAGAAGCAAGATACCTGCTTTAAAGTCCCAGGAAATGATTACAGATTGTGGGTTAGATGGAAGTAGTGATGACAGGCCCTGAATGATGTGTATTGACAACAAAGAAAACAAGTTCTTGACCAAATCTAGACCTTTGCTCGGACAACATAAGTAGTGATCAGAGACCTGAAGTTGGAAGAAAAACCTGGAGAAGGTGGGGGCTGTGAAAATGGAGGAGTTAGTGCTGTGGAAGAGAGAGGAAGGGGAAATAAAAATAATTCAGATGTGTTATGTTCAAGAGCTCTCTATGATGGATGGAATCATTTTGCACTGTGAGCATGTCCTAATGAAAACTCTAAAAAGGAAGTTAATGCTTAAAGAAATAATGTTATGTTGATGGACTCCATCTAAAATTCAAGATGTGTTATGTACTGGTACAAACCCTCAATGTCGAGTGTGATCATAATGTATATATAAAATGTATTAAAATCAATTAAAAATGAATAGAGTCAGAGTGAAGGACAGGACAAAGAGTATATTTTTAATTATTGAGTAGCTATCATTGCCACCAAGTTGTTAATTTGGCTTTTAGTTTTACTTACTGTGATTTTGATTTCTGCTGATTCTTGATTTTTTTTCCCTTTTACTATCAGTTAATTGTACAGAGTTAGAAATGGAGCATGTTAGTTAGCAGAAGAGAATGACTTGTTTCTTGAGGACCACCCTTTACTATCACTTTAGCAGCCCTGAGGGTTCAGGAACCTGTTAGTTTACCCATTGTTGGGACCCACTATTTAACACACAGGATTTAAAGAAAGAAGTGGTTTACTTGCCTGGTGTTTGCAGAGCTTTCAGTACCTGCAGACTCTCCCAGAGGGCACATAGCCATGAGAGGCTTGGAGCTGTGAAGAAGCTCAGGCAGTGGTAATAGAAGAGCAGAGAAGGGAAAGGGCCAGAGAGACAGAGCCTTGGGCCAGGTACAGTGCGAAGGTCACACCTGTTCAAGGCCCCCAGGCACACCCAGAAGTACGCTTTCCTAGCCCAAGCTCCCAAGTGAATCAAGCTAGCAATCCTATCAATCACTGGGAACATAGTACATGTTTGGTGTATAAACCTGTTTAAGTGTGGCTTTGGGGACTTTTTGTGAGCATTTTTCTTTTTCTACTTTTAAGGATCATTTTCCTGATAATAAACTATGAAAAGCTGAGTAAGATTAAAGGTTATATAATAACTAAACTCATACATATAATTGACAAGGCAAATTGATTCATTTATGATTAGTTTTATCACTATGTGAGCCTAAAATGTACCAATAAATGTGCTATTAAAAACGTGTAGAAATATGCCCTCAATAAAATTTGAAACAAAGCTTTGAAATAATCTTCTGATATGTATAAAAGCATTTTGACAGTAAACATACACTAAAATTTATGGCATAATATCTATACATGTATTGAAATTTATTTGTATTTGTTACACAGAAAATTAGTCAACTATTTTATTGTCATAACACTGTTCAACATAAATTGTGACATATACTATTTTGTTGAGGAACTAAAACCTCAGATATTGCAAATGATCAATCGAAAAATAGTAAATACATGTCCTTGATTTTCAAAAATGAATCAAATCAAAAACAGTCAATGCATATTCCTGAATTTTCAAAAGCTAAAACACTGTGATTCTTCCAGATAGGTGATGTAGAATTTAATGAATAAGCTATTTTTGTTTTCATATGAATGATATAGATTTGTTTAAATAATTGAAAAGGCTAATTCTAGGGATGCTAAGTTGGATGGAAGAATCCCACTAGATGTATGTTAGAATCTGTGCACTAATGCTTTTGTATGTGGTTTCATGAGGTGAATTACTCTTCCTGGAGTAAGGGATTCTTTCCTTCTAATAACAACTTAGGTATCACTGTGTTTTTTAATAATGTATCTATGGTTCATGTGGTACATATTTTGCTTAGTGCTTCTTACTCAAAAATTAACACTAAAACTTAACCTTAAAGTTTCATCTTGATATACTTTTAAATGAAAATATGCAATCAAGTGCAGCAGAAATATTTTCATTGGAACTCTAAGAAATTAATAAGCAATATTGTTATGTTATGCTTACAAGCAATAACAACTGGTAGGCAACAAAGTCCTTGCAAAATATGTGAATTTTTTTAGAAAGAAAACAGCCGACTCAGTAGAAATGGCTGATAAAATGTATGTCAAATGTCTACCTCTCACTTCCCCAGTAAGCAGATGGGGAGGTAAAATGTATAAACTTAAAATCACTAAGGACAGACTACAGAAACAATTCTTAAAATAAGTGTGGGTAAGAATTTCATTTCATTTACGTATGCATTTGATAAATGTCATAAGTTTGGCCATCATTTTGCACAAACAAGCATAAAACTTTCTTTTTCCTGAATCGGTGTGAACAGAGCCCAGATGGCCGCATTGAAGTGAAAGGGCAGCATGGAAGCTCATCTCTGCACATCAAGGACGTCAAGTTGTCAGACTCAGGGAGATACGACTGCGAAGCTGCAAGTCGAATCGGAGGGCACCAAAAGAGCATGTACCTTGATATTGAATGTAAGTTCTTTCCATTCCTATACTTTTTTTCCGCTTTGGAAAAACGAGATTTAAAAAGAATTAAAAATATATACATAGTTCATATTTCACTATTTAAACATAGCATTTGAAAGACAGTTGCTATTTAAAATCAGCCATTACAAACATATAGTAGATACAATGAGATATTCCATGTTTTTTTTTTGTAATATTTCACCGTAAGCACATTAGCAGCTGGGTTTCGTTACCAGTTAAACTGTGTTTTCTAATAATATAACATCGTTCTATGCCTCAAATATCCAGTGGCTGTTGTCATTCCTTATTCAGGATGTTTAAATTAGTTTGCACCCTTTTAAGAAAGAAAATAATATTACAAATAGGTGGTATGTGAGGCAATATACCAGTACTTCTGGTATATGTGTATATATACACATTCATCTGTATGTATTGTGTACACAGAAAACACTGCAAGGAAACTTGTTAAAATAATATTTTTACAATTTTTCAACACTACATGCTATATGAAAGTCAGAAGCTTAAACATAAACGTAAGGCATTTTGTCACATGTCAAAATAATTTGATAAATATATTCTTCTAAAAAGAAGAAATTCAATGCCATTCTCAATACATATTTATGAGCCATCAAAGGAGAGGGCTGGAAGCTCTGTGATGCTTGGAGAAGCATAGCTCGTAATGGGAAAGCAGGACACAGTTGGTTGACAAAACATTTTGAGTCGAGTGTTTCTATTAATATTGATCAGAGACAATAGCAAATATGAAGGGAAATACATTTGCTATTGAGAATGAATTTAGAAACAAAATATTTTATCAAGAACTGAAAAATAGATAAGCTGTATTATTTTCCATATTTATGATGTTAGTCTACTTTTAATAAAGTCATTTTATTGCTGTCATAGTCTTAAAATGCAAATAAAATCTTTGATAGTATGAAAAATGCATAACAGAGGAAGTAATGCTAAAATTTTACTAAAAATGGTGTTCCTTCTCTAAAGCTCTTGTTATTTTTCACGTTATTATAGTATATTTCTTTTCCACTTCAATAACTCTTTAGGCACAGTGGAATCATTTCTTATGTGTTCAACACATTTGTTT
The DNA here is from genome assembly GCA_004026965.1 of Petromus typicus. Taxonomy (NCBI): domain Eukaryota; kingdom Metazoa; phylum Chordata; class Mammalia; order Rodentia; family Petromuridae; genus Petromus; species Petromus typicus. The sequence goes on from PVIR01019560.1 coordinate 19,959, forward strand.
CTATTTTATAATTCGAAATACATTTTCACTTGTGGTCTTTTTACTTTTATACAATGTAAGTCCATGTGAGCAAAAACTTAAGGTACCAATACTACAAAACATCCAACAGTTGTGAAGATAAATTTGTTAGGATGCCATGGGCCTCTACTGTCCATCAAAGCAATAACATGCAACATGTTCTTTTAAGGAAATATATATATATATATGTGTGTGTGTGTGTGTATACACACATACATATATGTGTATATGTATACATGTGTATATATACACACATACATATATGTGTGTATGTATATGTGTATATATGTATATATACATATGTGTGTATATACATATACACATATGTATATATGTATATACATATGTGTATATATATGTATTCATATATAAAATTTGAATCTTTATTAGTACATGATATATACACATCATGGTCACATTTGGCACTGAGACTTTGTACCAGTATTCTTATTTTTGTTAAATTCTCTTTTTTTCCACTCCCCTACCCACTTTACAACCCAGTGTGCCATATTAAATGTACATAGCACTATTTATATTTCTAAAGTGAGAATGACTCATGCATAGCAGGCTAACACTAGAATGTTAGGGAATAGCTAGTCCTAGAATTGGTCCCTTATTAAAACATTAGGATTGATAAAATTTTAAGTCAATACTCAATTTGTATTCAAGTTTTGGAGTGACAAGTGAAGAAAAATATATAAATGATGTGAAATGCCAATGTATAATGAAGTGAGATGCTGTAGTGTTCACCAAATTCAGCTATAAAAATATATTAAGGTTGTAAAAATGATTGTATATTGCAGCGTGAACTATTTTTTCTTGTAACCTTTTAAGAATACATTTAATAAAGAAAGAAATAATTTAATAATGAAAAAGTACTTAGGCACTCTGAAATAGATCTCAAAACCTGTTCCTCCCATCCAAAAATTTTCAGTTTTGATCAACATTTCCCCCTTTTCCCTCTACACTCCTCCCCAACTTCTGGGACTTTGTGAGCTTCCTCATATATGTGAAATTATACTACTTCAGACTTTTTCATCTTTCTTCCTGGCTTATTTTCATTGCATAACAGCCTCCTAGTTTATCCACATTGTGGCAAATGACAAGATTCACCCTCTCTTATAGCTGAAGACTACTTCATTATACATGAACATTTATATGAACATGTTATATGAACAGTTAGATTGTATTCACTATCTTGGCTATTGTGAATAATGCTCCAATGAATATGAAGAAACAGATTATCTCTGGGAGCTGATGATACCTTTTGTTTTAGGTTTATACCTCAAAGAAAAATATAATGAATCATGATACAAATATATTTTGATGACCGTGTGTCCAACTTTCACAATAGGTGCATTTACATTTCCACCTACAGTGGAACTCATGAGTCCCCTTGCTTTCATCTCCTTGATAAAAACCCTCCAAATGATTAGTTCTCTGAGCATTCTGCTGCGTGTACTGAGTAGCTCGATGTCTTCTTTTGAGAAATGTTTCTTTAAGTTGATTTCCTACTTTTACATCATGCTATTTCTTTGTTACGTGGTTCCTTATAAATTTTAGATATTAACACTTTATTAAATATATGATTTGTAAAATAGTTAATCCATTCTCTGAATTGTCAATGTTGGCTTCTTTCAGTAAACATACATTAATATACATAAATATGCATCAATAACTTATACTAACTTTTACTGTATCAGTATCTGTTAACTTTTATAATTTCTAATATTAAATATTATCAAAAATGTGTGGGACATTTTAATATTATATTTTTATATGTCTTTTCATAGACAATTGTCTATATGTCTTTTCATAGACAATTTTTTGTATTAAGGCAAAATTTAAAATTTAAAAATGTAATTTTGTCAAATTTCAATTTATTAAATACAACAAAATGAACTATAATATGGTGTACTGTTTGTGCTTTAGTTAAGAAATAATTAATGAAGTTGATATCTTGGAGATTTATATCTTTGCTTTGTTTTTAAACTTTTATGAAATTATGATTCACATTAAGGTCTAAAATGAATTTTGAATTTATTTTTGAAGCCTGCTACATAATAAGAATATTATATTTTATACCATTTAAAACATTCTGTTTTCTAAGAGTTTGCCAAGATTGTTCATCCTTTCAAAGTGTAACTTTAGTTTTGTACTTTGTATTCTGTAGAACTTATCTGTTCTCTAGTTTGAAGATCTGTTTAATCTCCACTACACACACACACACACACACACACACGCACACACACACACACACACAAATGCAAATACTTATCACTTTGTTCTATGCTTATAAATTCTAAAAGTGGGATCCTAAGTAATTTATTTTAGACATTTCATATATTTCAATATAGCCACCCAAAATTCGGTTTCTGGCAACTATTGCTTTAATTTCATTTCACAAAGTATGGTCCATGGTATGTCTGTGCTCCTGCGAGTCCCTTCCCAAACGATCCTTATTTTAATGTAAATATTTCAATGTACATTCACTGGGAGTCTCATCCAAATTTTTAATGATATTTTTTAAAGTTATGAATAATTTTTTAAAAATTTTAAATCTTTATCAGTAGATTATGAATGCACATCATCATAGCGTTCAACATTGAGAGTTTCTGCCAGAATATGACATGACTTGATTCTCATTTTCCCTCTTCCCCCTGCCCTGCAACCCCCTACCCTCCACATACATAATTTTTGTTTCCTCTTTTTTATTACTGTCACATTTCATGAATACTTTTAAGAACTGAAAAGAAACATTTCTTTTATTCATTTACATACCACTTGCATCACATTTTCATTATTTGAGAAGTTCTAATTTTTTCTAACTTTTCAAGAAATTTCTTCTTTACTTTTTTTACCACACATATGTCTACAATTGTTCATTACGGGTTTGCTCTTTGAAAGATCACTACACCTCTGTTCCATTCCTTTTTTGAATGATGCTTTCTGTTTTGTTTTATTTATTTTGTTTTATTTCTATAAGTAATAATTCTGGATCAATATTTCTTTAAAGGTGTGGTTCCACTGTCTTTGGTCTCAGATTTTAAAGAAAAAGTTGCATAGTTTCCATTGCTGTTCTTTGTAGGCAAATAATCATTTTTCTCTAGATGCTTTCAAGTTCTTTTCTTTATCTTATTACTTGTGAATTTTATTTGAATGTGTTTGGATCTGGTGTTCTTTGGATGTTTGAATTTAACTGTGCTAAGCTTAAATAAGTAGATTTATATGTGTCGGCACGTATTTTTAGTCACTATTTCTTCAAAAATACTTTTATTTTTCTATCTATATTTTAATCGCTGCAACTTTACTGAAACATACTCAACACTTTCAAACTGTCTCACAGGCACATGAGATACTTTTCACATTTATGGTTCACTGTGCTTCAAATTAGATATTTTCTCTTTTAAATTAGATTGGTCTTTTACTCAGTGATACTTTGTACACTGAGACAATACAATGAATGTTATTCTGTTTCAGATTTTTTTTTTTTTTTTTTAAAGACAAATTCTCGCTTAGTAGTTCAGACTGGTCCCGATCTCAGCCTGAAACTCAGCAATCCTCCTGCCTCTGCCTCCCAAGTGCTGGGATTACAGGCATGAGCCACTAGAATCAGCACCGTGGTGTGTGTTTCTGACTGCTGGTAGGAGTATCCACATCTAGTAATGTTGTATGTGGTTACCAGGGATCAAATCCTGACCCTTGGGCTTACAAGGCAGGCATGGGAATCACTGAGTTAAATTCCTGACCCTCTATTTCAACTTTTTAACTAAAAAATTATAGTTGTGGTCTGTTTTGCAACTTGGATATACTGAAAATTTCTCAATTTTCAATCATTTTAAGTATGTTTTACTTTACCTTTTAAAATATCTGCTCTAAGTCTACTTACTGTGAGACAGTAAACATTTGTATCATTTTAGGATTAACATTTTTTCTCTTTAGAAATAGTTGTCCTCTTCTGGTTCACTGAAATTTGAGAAAAGCTGTGCTGTGACTGGACAATGTGCATAATTTATTTTGACAATTCTGAGTCATCTGATAACCATCTGGATAATTGGTTTTTATTTTTGTTTTTTTCTTAAGGGAGTGATTACTCCAAAGTTCCGTGTTGCCTCCTGTAAACAGCAATTCACATGTCAGAGTTTAATTCTCAAAGCCCCTGCAGCACTGGATTGTGTCTGTCTGGGATTCACAATCTGAGATTAGAATAGTTTTCACGTATATTTACTCCTGTCTACGATTATCCTTACTAACTTTATGATACACAGACTCCTTTCCAAAATCCCTCTGCCCTTTCTGACATAATTTCATACATGCCAAGTGTCTCATCCACAATTTACACTTTCATCAAAAGCATGGAGAAAAAACAATGGTAGCAGGCTTTTATTCCATGTCACTTTCTCCCTGATTGTTTTTTCACAAAATACTTGGTCATCTTCTTAAATTGTATGTATTTTGTGGAGTTTTATGTTCTTAATAGAAGTGCAGATGAGCTTTCAATATTATGCTGCCACAAGGTAAACAGAAATCTCCTCATATCCTACTTTAAAAAAAAAATTTACGGATTGAAAGTTCTCAGTTAACCTGGTTCTTACAATAAAAAATACAGATTTTACTTCTATTGTCAGCAATGTGTTTTTTAACTCTTTTCTTTCATATTGTTCAGATTATATTTTTGTTTTAGTATTTTATAATCTTTATCATAGCCTCTCAAATTAATCATTTCCATAGTAGAATTAAATGATTTTCTCTTGTGAATCAAATGATAAATAATATATTTAAATTATCTCCTCTTATTATCCTGTGTGGAGGAGTCTTTACATATCTAACACAAATTACTCCCAAGTCTCTGGTAGTCCAAATCCTTTTTTTATTAATCAAGAACATTGTAGAATTTCTTCATGCACCCTAATCAATAAAGTACATTTTTTTCACAATAAATGCAACCTGAATTTCAAAATTAACTGTAAGTTTACTGAATGTCTACCTTAAGTTTTCAAACTTTTGCACTATTCAATATTTTTCACTGACTGTAGTATTGTGCTGACTTTCTCATATATTCTTAACTACATATATATATACATATATATATATATGTATATATATACATATATATAAGTATTACCTTCAAAAGGACTGCTATCATATTTTTAAAAACTGAATAATGTAAGTAACATTCAAAGTGACTATGTGTGGTGTTTAAAAATTCTTTTAATGAAAATGTATATATTAGTGTAGAATGATATGATTATTCATTTTAATATTAACTACTAGATTTATAATTTTATTCTTGTAGGAGAAGTAAAAAGAAATTCTAAGAGATACATTCTAGATTAGTATAATTGGTGGTATTTATTTAAGCAAATATTTTGAGTAAATATCTGTGGCCATAACCTAAAATTTAGCCTGCTTTTTTTCCAGTAATCTCCCTTGTAACTCACAAAGTGTAATTGCTTTGTGAGTTTCTAAATTGAAACATCTTTGAAAAAGGAGTATTAAAAATCTTCAGTTACTTTATAATAAAGAAACTAGTTTGACCAGTAATTTATCCATTGTATTGGGCAATAATGATATCTCTTTTATTTATAAAAGACAGTGTAACATAGTGATGAATGTATCAGTACCTTATGTTGAAACAACATGAAAACTATTATTAGAAGTAAACAATTACATATAAGAAATACCTGAAATGCTGTATGATATATTTTTCTCATCAAAAACATTTCAGAGGCTATGCAAATTAAAGACATTATACAGTGTCCTAAAAACTTACCCTATGATACTTTGCCACCTGAGCAAAACACCTAGGAAGAAACACTGTGTAGAGCAAGTGTAAAAGAAGTGAATCATGTATAATTTGATGCCAGCCTCATTTACTGTATTAGGACTAAATTTAAGGTGTTAAAAGATTAAGCCTTTTTGTGCTCAAAACCTCCTTTGTATTTCAGTGTGAACTGATTCCTTGGCACACTGCCAGTTCATTTTCAATATTCCCAAGGTGTTACCTTATTAAGAAGCAGGAGGTGAGCTAAAGTTCCAATTTAGAAAACAAAGGAGATAGCAGGCATGTGATACGAGCTTTAACACACTAAGCACCGATTACAGAGTACTTTCCACTGCAATTAGAATATCATTTGTTTTTGACTAGGTAGTCATTACGTATTAATTATTAATTATACTTAATTATTTTCTGTGATAAATGCAATTTAATAGTTACAAGGTAACATGTTGAGAGATACCAAATGTTTTCATTTATAGTTCTTTTTCTTTTTTTAATGGAGCTTGCTGCACCTGATTTTTAATTCACCTAAGACCGTAACAATTTGTCAGTGAACTTTTTCCTGTAGTGTTGAGGAAGTAGCAAGTGATATCAGATACATTCTAAGAATGTGAAAACACCCAGGAATATTATTACATAGAATTATGATACTCCTAAATTTACAAGGAGTCCATAGAATTAATATTTGTGCTTTTTCAGCAATTATCTACTCAATTTATTTTTACAATCCATCAGTGTAATTGGGTCTAGTGGTCTGAACAGCTTCAGGTACAGGATTAAGTTGATAAGAAGTGAGCATGAAAGAAAATGACTTCAATCATTGTTTCAGAATTAGAAAATTTTCTTGGTCATGGCAGACTAGGTTGTCATTACATGTTAAGTATTAATGAGACTAAATTATATTGTACAATAATTTTAACTCAATAGGCACAAGATAACAATACATGTTAGACAATGAATATTTTAATTTTTTTTCTAATTAGGATTGCTGTACCTGATTTTATTTCATCTAAAACATAATAACTTTCTATGTCTACTGTCAAAACCTTTGATGTTGACCACATTGCAGTGAAGCTATTAAACGTTTTAAGAAGATCCTTTATTTGCATAGATTGGTGTGACTTCTGGCAGCTACTTAGGTTCTGTGTCCACTGAAGTGATTTTGAGGACAGAAACAAAGAAAATGTAGAGTACACCTCTTCATGCAAATGTTGATAAGAGAACATTTAAAAGAAAAAATAATCTTCTCATGCTCAGCTGAGTTTTCTTAGTTCAATCATTATGTGAATTTTCTGGGAAAATAGGAAATTTCATATTCTCATGTGCACAAATTCTGTCAATTCCACTCCTGCGATGATGTCATTTTTCTCTGATAGATACTTGGTTCAGATCAAATCCTATTCAAATATATTACATCTATCACAGTGATGAAACATTTTAAAGAACTTAAATCAATTTCTAACCTTTAAGAATTTAAATCCTAGAAATAAACAAACAACATCTAACAGCAACACCATCACCAACTAAAACTAACAACAATTTTGTGTGATTACTAAATTTATCACTGCCTCATAACAAAAGTATAGTTATTGGAGCACAAATAGCAAACCACAATCTACCTTGCCATAACTTCCTGATCTACTCTAGAAAAGACACTGTGTTATGAATCCTGTTCTCACTAGAATACCAAGTGCCTTGGTTCAAACTGCTAAAATGGAGTACTGTGGCCTCCTACATTAACAACAAATTAATTCGTTCTCACAGTCCCAAGGCTGCCAGCGTGGTGAAGGCCCCTTCTGACTGTATACTCCTGAAGTCTTTCCCTTGTGAGGATACCATTGTGTATCTCCTTTCTTTACAAATCATCATCCCTGCCCACTCAGCCTCCCCAGAACTTCCTTCCTAATGGCTCCATTTCCAAGCACTTTGGCACTGGCAACTGAGATTTCAACATGTATTCTAGACAAATGTGAACACTGACTGGTGCATAGCATTGAGCTTTCTGGGTTTGACAGAAAAGGACTCATAGGTGGAGTTAGGTGAAATTTCACAGTGAGGCTGCCTACTGCTGTCAAATTGAGCTGAATCTTCATTGTTCTCATTAACATTTAACATCTTATAGAATCTAAAAACTACAGCCACGTGTTCCTTGCCTGCTTCTTCCTCAGCATGTGGTACCATGAATTTATGTTGCCACATTGAGTACTGACTTGTACAAGCCTTAGTCCACAGTTGCACCCCAGTATATACTATATTGGTTTAAATGATACTGTTATCATTAAAATACCCTATTTTTATATGGCTTTTAGAAAACTATAGTTTTGCCCAAGTGATTCACATTACATTTCTATTCACTGATACTGATGTAGCTCCTTCGGATCTTACAAGGATTTGTGGAGGAAAATTAACAGCAGAAGAGCAAGTCTACACTTACATTTTCAGAGAATAACCTAGCTACAATGTTGAGAATTGACTCGGTTGCGGAGGGACCAGAAAGAACACTGAAGTTGAAATACGGATAATGAGTGAATGCATATTTTGCAGCCAGAACCTACAATTTAATGTACTTGTAATTAATTACATTGAATAGAGCATACACAAGGGAACAATAAGAAACAAAACTCGAGTAAAAATCACAATATTTTAAAGAAGTAGAAATTACAAGTGAGGTCACTGGAATCTGTATAATGAAAAAAATATATGTGACTAGTATGAGTTAGGGCATATATTTCAATTGATTCCTTTAGTCTACATACATTGTTAACAGAGTAAAATGTTCTGTTTCAGTTCAAGTACGTGAACAATAATGCAATTCAGCATTTTCATGACGATGAAGCTTTCATCAGACTGAATTACTCTGTTAACACTTGTGACTTCTCAAAATGCTTTTTTGGGCAACAGGCTTAATAGTATTGACTAGACCCCCTTCCCAAGAGAGAAGACACAGGGTCTGCTGAGGTGGGCCCGTGGGAGAGTGCTCCCAGGCTTGACCCCCTACACCCCAAAGACACACATGCAGCTGACCACACAATGTACTGTGTGTGAGCCTGCGAGCAGGATCTGGGGCAGATCAATAACTTGTGTAGTGTGTCTGAAGCCCTGTATCACACCCCCGATATTGTAATAAATAAAGAAACAAATAGTAAACATTATATGTTGGCAATCTGGGTTTTTAGAGGCATCTTAAGTAATTTTCTAAAATGACAGAAGCCAGCCCTGCAATAAGATTAATATAACAAACTTATAAAACATTGTGCTGTATACTTGTTTGTTCTGAGATATTTTTCAGATGCATAAAATGATGAATTCTGCTGCAGGTACACATAAGACACAAATGTGAAACAACTGTTATGTGGACTTATTTCTTTCTTTAACAAACTTTTTACAATGGCTTATTTTGTTTTAGAAAATTTTTTGTTAATACAATAAGACTGAATCTATAGAAATTCCATATTTATCTGATAATATAAGATAATAATTTCATATTAATAGATATGCATTTGTTTTACATCTCAGTTTTCCCTGAAACTGGTATTTCTATTATTTAAGTGGATTTTTGTTTCCTGAGATAGGAATTTGCTGGTGTTTCCAGGCTGGCCACCAACATACTATCATGTTGCTTCAGCGACAGTGCTGGCCACCATCTCCAGGTGGACCTTTGTCATCTGTACAGCTTTAGCAGTGCTATGTCTGTGGCTGGACATGGGGCATACGTGGGATTCCAGCACTCGGGTTGAGGAAGGGGCTCAAACTTCTGGCCAGACTGAGCTTTCTCAAAAATAGAAACCAAACCAAACCAGTAAAATAAATGAAAAAGAGAGAGAAAGAGAGAGAGAGAGAGAGAGAGAGAGAGAGAGAGAGAGAGAGAGAGACCCAGACACACAAAAACACAGACACACAGAGACAGAGAGAAACAGACAGAGAGGGAAGGAGGGTGAGAGGGAGAGAGAGAGACATCAAAACAAAATAAAAACCCACTGTTAGATATCTACATTCTACATGAACGATCATTTTTACTTCACTAACTTAATATTGTTTTATCTAAGCGATTAACTGAATGACTTTCTCAAGTATATACAAGGAACTATACTTAATAAAACATAGTTTATAAAGTTATATGGAAAATTCAATTATAAAATGCTTCAATGTAGTTTAAAAAAAGTAATTCACAGCACAATATTTTTATTGGTATGTTTTGCTTGATAGAGTAATGGGAGATATGCAGAGAAGAGAAATGTTAATATTGTAAAGATGAATAATTCATTATCTTATAGACATTCTTCTCTTATGGCCAATAATAGTTGCATCATTAAAAACACTCAAATTTCAGGAAAACCGTGTTTGCTAAGAAATTCTACATAGGCATTCTTTTAATAAATGATCCTTATGGGTTGACTTGAGCAATGTAAAATACAACAAGATTTATGTGTGACTTAGCTGTTTAAATTTAGCTAAAACATCCCGTGTAGTGTTATGGTTAGTTGACAATAAGCACATCCAATGTAGCATGACACATAGCAGTTAGAATTCCCTTGGCACATGAACTGAATCCAGTTAATTGCCATGGCTGATTCTCTGTATCCTGAACATGGAATACAACTGGATCTATGAAACATTAATTGAATTGCCCTTTAAATGTGCCAGAAGGTATATTAGCTTTAACTCTCTTGGTAGTTTCCCTCCACATAAATCATACGGGATATAATTGAAAAGGAGGCAGGAGGTTTCTGATGTTTTGATAGACTGTAGTGAACTGTGTGATAATTGAAGGCCTATTTCTGTAAAATAGGCAATAAGAGTTTAAGAAAGACAATAAGAATAATTCATTATTGTGGTCTAAAATACCTTTGTGACTATATCTCTATCATTTGTAAAATGAAATTATGATACCTACAATACATGTTCATCATGGAGTTTCAATTATTCATGATAAATTCATCCATCGAATATGTAATGCATATCAAGTGTAAATCCGAGGGGCCACACAGAGAGCCAGAAAAAACAGCAAGGCTAGGCTCACACCAAGGAATATATGTTTTATTCAAGACATTGAATCACAGGACTACCTTCTTGATGACAGGAAACTTTTGATAAGTGCTATCATGTGGCATTGTTATTGTGCAAATATTACAGACATTTACATATCATAGAGTGTATAGAAACAATCTGAGAAGACTACTCTGCCAGAAAGCATAAAATCTTAAGGCGACTCCACTGTATGAAAGATCTGGTTGTACACCAGAATATTATTGCACAATATAATATATGGAATATGGGACAATATTTATTGTGCTGACAGTGGTATTCTTAAAGACATAGGTTAATTTTACGGCATTTTCCCAATAATACTTTTTCAGTTTTACTCATTAACTAGAGAGTATACATTTTTTAGTGTGGAAAGCAAATGGGAACATGAAGGCCTAAAATCAGGGAGAGATTAGGGAGAATCAGGGTTGAGAGGCAAAGTTAATCTAAATGGAATTAGCATCACAAATACAGGGACCAGTCCCAGAGTTTATACATACCTTTTTTAATTATTGTAAAAGTTGGAATATAATGGCTGTGAATAAGATATTATAAGGATTTAGCTGCAAGTAACATCTTAAAGTAGAAGCTGTTAAATCAGCAAGCTAGTAAGAAGCTTTTAAAATAGACCAGGTAGGGCTATGAGCTAGACAAGGGACATAAGAGTCACTTTCAAGAGAATCAAAAAGCATTCCTATACGTTGTGTATTAATGATGAAGAATGGATGGAAAAACTTTAGAGATGCATCAGTCTTTGTCTTGGCTGACATATCAAGGGTCCTTGTTTATTGAAAGCTGGACTCCAGTGCAGCAATGTGTAGAAATGACCCCAGACCGGATTGGATTGTGAAGATGTGAATACCCCCACACCCTGGATCATCCACTCATAAGTGAATAGGTGAGTGCCTTATAGGAGTTGAGGCCAGGAGAGGAATCTTTGGAAGTCAGCCGTTAAGGCCATATTTAATGTTTAGCTCCTTCCTCTCTGAAACTGACTTTCTCTGCTTCTTGGTCTGCATGAGCTGAGCAGCTTTTCTCTGCTGTGCTCTTTCCCTATGG